>SOPI01000686.1:0-140439 GCA_021307395.1 Trypanosoma vivax
TACCAATGCGAATGTGTGACTGCGAGTGCCAACTAATTAACAACACGGGTGAAACAAAAAGGTCTTCTGCCACACGCCACTTCTTTTGTCTCGGTGCTGTTCCATTTTTGCACTGCTCACCCCTCGTTACGTGCTCATATGGGCGGGTGCACCTCGCTCGTTCGTGGCGAATTCGGACGTGGTGGGTTGCACGCAAAAATACGACGTATGACGTATTTTTTCTGTTTTACACTGTCCTCTGCAGGTAGTAGAAGTGTGCTTGGATGAATTAAAAAATTGTTCACACCGTCCATGCGTCCACAGCAGCTTTTATTAATTTCATGTTTAGCCTTCTTTCACCCACAGGCAGATGTCACACGCGTCACCTCGAACGCCCATTTTGCATCTGATGAATGTTTTCGCACCATACGAACCCCCTGTTGGCGTGTCGCCTTCGTTGGACTATTGGTGCTTACCATTCATTCGGTCAAATTGATGGAGATGTAGAGCTGCTGCAACTGCCTGGTGGCATTGCTTGTTTCGTTGTCACATAACATCGATGTTTGGTTTCGGCAGGCGAACGTATTGCTCCGTGGCTGCCGAGAGAAGTTTGGCCAGTGAGGAGTTGCTTATCCAAACGGAATTAGCATTTGCAGTTAAAAGTGAATGGGCGAAAAACGATTGTGTGGGTACGCAACGGTTTAAACTGCTCAGTGCTGAGTGTGAAAAAGCCTGCTGCATTTCTGTATACAGCGAACTGTTGGAATATCCATGACGGAAATTTGAGTAGTCCATTATCATCACGGCGACACTTTCGGGGTGTGTGCTTGTCAGTTGGTTCCTACTTTGCCCGGTCAGTGGTGCAATGGACGTCATTCCTCTGCCGCATATTATCCGTAAAAATTCATTCCGTCGCTTGTTTGTTGGCTGCTTCAAGGCGCTTTTGATTGTCTTTTCCATTGGCACCGTGAGCAGTTTCGTTTGCCGTTACTAAACGTCGCAAAATTAAAAAAACAGCCAGAAACAGAAAGTCTCAGAAGTCAACTCGATAGACGTAGCAGACGCAGGCTAGGTGCAGGAAGCCATGTGCCAGTATTTGTCTTGCATACCAGAACCCAAGGCTGCCACAAAATGCGATCCCACTGGTGGTGGTCGGAGCGGTCATTGTCGTTTTTGCAGAAAAGTTAACTCCCGTCGCGGAAGTAAATAAGCAGCACATCGCTTGGACTTGGATGCCTTCAAGAATGTTGCGGCAGCAGCTCCGAGCCGTGCGTTGGCGTAGGATGTGGTAGTGTACTGGGAAAAGGAGTTTGTACGCGAACTGTTGTGCTGTGTGCGAGCAAGATGGCAGACGACGTTTCCAGTCGCCGGTTTTTGTGCCCGCGTCATGTGCCTTGTGTTTTTACGTGCAATAAAAATTTGGTTTGTCAAAAAAGGAGCTGCGCGTTGGCGCCTTTCTTTGTTTAAACATTGTTCGTATGTGCTTCCACATCACGTTTACGCAATCCGCTGCCTTTGACGGCACTCCACGTCGACGTTGGTTAGCTCGATGGTCTTCGTTTTTTGCTGGCGGCAGGTTTGTAGCTGTTACACAGTGAGTGAAGCCCTAAGTGTGGTGTAGCAGTAGTGCCACAGAGGTATTTTTTGTGTGTGAAGTATGAGCATGTTGCTATGTTTATGGCAGCGTGGATGCTGTTTAAGATTGTTGCTTGGCTTTCTGACGGTGTGCCGCGCTTTGATGTGGCGAGTGTGGTTCTCTGCGTCCGAGTTCTGATAGAAGGTGGCAGCATGCCTTCAGGTTTCAGTGACACTTTTCTATATTTGTCTGCATTCGCACACGGTCACAACGTTTTTGCTCACATGGCATTGCGAGCGGACGTGGATGTGGTCCTACCAGGCGGGGGGTTGCGATGGGCATTACATGGAAATTACATATGGGTCCATGCCGTGCGCGTTGGTATGCCTGGGAAAGGCACAAAGGATAGAAAAAGAACAGACTTGTGTGAAAGGAGAAAGACGAGCTCCGCGAAGAATAAAAGAACAAAGCTTCTGGGAAAGCATCTTCTATGAAGCGTCGTTAAATGGGAACAAAGGAATACGGGAATAAAGGAAGAGGGCAAGAGGACGAAACACGAGAAAAAAATAAGTCAGGAAAGGAAATGGCACTTTGGAGAAGCGGCATAAAAGAGATTGAAGCAAAAGGAGGGGAACGTAAAAAATGATAGACAACATAACATAAAATCATAGAGAATCGCCATCTAAACGTGTGGCGTTTGATTGCCGTAAACTAAAACTGGAATTGAGAACAAAGATGCAAAGAACGAGAAGCCGAGGGGCTTTTTGATGGCACCTGACTTTGCTTCTTTTTTTTCGAGCAACGCTCAAAATTGGACATTTAGCAGTTAGGGACCTGATGAAGTGGGATGCACAAGGGATGCGCGAATGGAGTTTTGCGTCGACACAATCAACTGCAGTCGCTTGGCTCTGCTGAGCGTTCTTGCGACGGTAGGTATAACGGTGCAAACAAACGATTGTACTGGTTGGCAAGATCACTACAAAGTACCGGCACAGGGTTGCCCCAGCATTGGCATGATTTGGCAGTGGTTCAACGCCACCAAGGCCGTGGCAAACGGGGCGCGAATGGTCAAGACACAAATTGATACCTTGAGACAGGAAGAAGAAACCCTAACACTCAAGGCAGAGAAGGCTGCGAAGCGCCGACGGCTCGTGCTTATCGGCGTTGATCCCAGTGTACAGCAACTGGCGGTAAAGAAGTGGAAGGAAACCCTGGAAATGCACACCCATCCGTTGACCCAACGGCACAAGGAAGACTGGGCACGAACCCTGTTAGACGCTGAACAACGATTGAATCGTACACACGCTGCGCTGAAAGACGCCTGGTATAGTATTATGACGGCCTGCCAAACATTCGAAAAGACGGAAAAAAAGGCCGAAATTCGCCGCGGCGGAAAAGTCATTAACGAAACTACAGTCACTCAAGTGTGACAGGACTGACGCGATCAGTGGAACGCTGTTGGGGCAAGCTAGCGGATACTGACAAGATAGAAGCACTATTAACGACAGAAACGCACCTGACAAACGCGACGCTGGCGTCGTGGAAAAAGCTATCCGTTGAGAAAATAAGGCAAACCGCGTTGACTGGGAAGGTCAAGGAAGCACAATGTAAAGAGGAAGTGACAAAAATTATTGGCGACCCAGACCAAAAACTAGACGGCGAAAACCTGAAAGAAGTTATCGTCGCAGTGGAAAGCGCCGTCCTTGCGCTTACAGAGGCTGTGGAATACCAACAAAACGTTACCGAGGCAACGCGAAAGGTCCTTTTGGATGTAGAAGCTGCGGAACGCACAATCGAGCAAGCAGAAAAAGACATCGCGAAACACGAACTGGAACAAAACCGCGCGCGCTTAACAATGTGGTGTCGCGCTCTCCAGGCCAATGAAGAGTTGAATAGTGCCAAAACCGATGCCCAAGCGTTTTTGGTTGACATCCAAAGAAACAGCTCGGAAGAAATGTCACGTGTCCGAGCAGACGCACTAGATGACCGTAATCAGGCAAGTCGCCAATTGGAAGAAGCTGCCTCACGGCTGGGAACAGCAGCTGGTGCGTTGGCGCACATGAAGCAGCAAGATGACGAATACGACATGTTTGGCCTGCGCAGCGCTATCCTTTTTGTTCAAGAACAAATTAAAGAATGGGCAGCAACCGAACGCCATGCCGCGAACCAGGATGAGAGCGTAGCATTTCTTCAAGAGCAGCGAACACGGGAATACCGAAATCTTGGGCAAATGTTGGTGAACCTAAATGGGCCAATGGAACACAAAGAAGTAGCGGTGGCCATGGTCCAAGAAGACAAAGTTGCTGAGATTGCGTGCAAGAGAGAACACAATGGCGGCCAACTGGCGACGGAGACAGTTGCGACAATAAACCGTTTGTGGAAACCGGGAACAAATGAGACATTGACCGCCTACGCACTTCACATGGAAAGGAATGCTGACCAGCTACGCAGAGCCTTGGTAGCAGCTAAGGCAAGCGACGCGGCCGTGCGTGCCGCAGATCATGCCGCTGCCACCATACGGGCGACAGTGGAAAACGCCGCCGGGAACGCAACGGAAACTCTGAGACAAATCACTTCGCACGCAGCGTGCGCGGTGAACAAGGCAGGAGCATCCAGACGAAATGAAAGAAAAACATTTGAGGATGAAAAGGCAGCGCTAGCGGTTATTATTCGCTCAGCGGAAGACTATGCAAAGGAGATCGAATCAATGGCTGCAAAACTCGGGAGCGCCGCACAGGGTCTTCTATCTGACTTGAGAAGCAGTATCTCAGTCCTTCAAAAGCGTGAACAGGACTTGGTATACAACGCAGTTTTAGGAAAGAATCACACATCCAGCGGTGCTCATGATATGAAGAAGCAACACGCATTGGTGTTAGGCGACGCCGCGCTACGGGACGAAAAAGACCAAACTGCAGCAGTGAGCTTGGCGGAAGAGCTGCAGAAAACGGCGAGCGCTAATATAGCGCTGGGTGCGCCATGTGGACAAAGCATTGAAAAGCAAGTACCAGTGCTGAACAAAGAAGCGCAAGACAGCGAAACGCGTGGTATGCGGTACGGATCATTGCTTGCAACGGTAGCACGCGTACTTATCAGCGAAGCCTCGGAACGTCACGCCGAAGCGATGGACTTAGTCAGGTTACGCAAGCGCACGCAAGCGATACAGAATGAAATCTATGCCGAACAGGCGAGCATTGCACGCGTGGCGGAAACGCTAAGGCGAATACAGAAAGAAGCCTTCGCCAAACAACTCACACTCATTATGCGCGCAATATGCAGCCACCCGGAAAAAATAAAATCACTCAATGAGCGTTCCGCTAAACTCACCGACGAAGCCGCCGAAATGGAAACACGTGCCTCGGAAATATACAGACAAAACGCACCAACTACGCCGCCCCGAGCAAAACAAAGTGAGCAATACGCGAAAGTGACATCTTTATTGGCATCAGCGAACGCACGCATTGGCATGACGAAGACAGAATTGAGTGCACTTTCTAAGCAGAGCAGCGACGGTAGTGGCATCGAGCGGAAGGAGCGCAACAGTAAACAAGGCGCCGTCCCTGCGGGAAAAAACACACTGCTTGGGAACCTTAACAAAACTGCTTGGGAAGTCTTGGCGCGCGTCACTTTTAAGCGAGAGCAAGAGGGCAATGAGGGCGTTTGCAAAAGTACGCGCCTGAATGAAATAGTTGAACAACTCACAGACAGTCACGCTGCAACCATGGCGGCAAATGAAACGGAGGACGCGATGAGACGCATTTTCGCGGTACTTGGAAGACACCTACACCACGCGAAAAACACACTTAAGCACGCTTTTGAGGCCAAAAAATTAGCGATGCGCGCGCTGCTGAGCGCCCGCGAATTCGAAAACCAAAGCGCATGCCTGCCATTACACGCCCAGCTTTTGGACATACTGGCGCGGGGTAGCGAAGTAACAGAAAACGACAAAGACACGCCCAAACCAAGTCACGTTTAGGAAAAGGCGACAAAAACACCAATTAATTTACACGCGTATCAGGGGGCACTCGAACTGGCGCCGAAGGCAAAAGCAAAGGATGAAATTTTGTCTGTGGACATAATGGGGCGATTCAAAGGCACATCTTTTTTCAGTTTAGTGTACAGCGAAAGCATCGCCCTAGGACAAGAAGTTTCATAGGGGTCAGCAAAGCCCAAGAGCGGAAAGATTTGACGCTTGCAACAAATGAAAAGGACCTAATGCTGCAACAACAATGCACTGCAAGTACTGTCGGATGGTGCAACAAGTGAACAAACCGTAACAAGTAGAAAGAAGGGATTTGAAACGGCAATGAAGCGAAAAATGAGCGAAACTAAATTTGGAAGCACCTGCTGTATCGATTAAACATGATGTGGGAAGCTGCACCGTGTCGAACGCCTTGTGGATGGGCGTACCTAGCCGTGTGCAAACAGATGATTTCTCGAAGCACGACAGGTACGCAGTACGGAAAGAAAATTTACAAAGTGTCCTGGTACCAAACGGCAAGAACGCAACTAGGAAAGCGCCCTTATTTGTAGCGTGAAAAACTTGCACGACACGTGCTGCGCGCCTGGCAAAACCCATCCAGTCTCATAAATGGGAACGCGCGAAGCGTGCGAACAAACACTTGGAAGTCGTCGCGCTATTGATGCCTACCAAAGAAATGAGTGCACCAATTTTGCCTCAAGTTTGTTGTTTGCCGAAGTGTGGTGACGCAAAGTGACGTGCACAAAACAACATCTTTGGACGCAATTAGAAAACAAATAAAAACGCTTCCGGGTGGAGAAAGACATGAACTGCTGACGAACTGGACACGGGTGGACAAAACCGTTGCTAAGCGGAGTGAAGAAAGGTGAGCCGGCATCAAAGAGAATAGTCATAAGATTGGACAAAGTGGCAGACCGCTACGTCGCGTAACCAGCGCAGAATAAATCACATCGCGGAACAAAACGTCAGAAACCAAAAGTTCTGGGCAACACGGAATGAACGAAAGCCAACTTGACGTTCTCTAGAGGAAAAAAGGAAACAAAAAATGCAAGACTCCAAAAGAAGGCTATGGAAAGCCAAAAGCCCTGACTATGGCACAAACTAACGCTTCAGAAAAAGTGGCGCAGCGAAAAGTGCCAGGACGCGGAGACACGGGCGACGCCATGGCAATTGGACTAGTGACGTGGAACGCGTACCACGCATTACGACCTGCGTGTATGGAACTGAGAATTAGTGCTTTAATAATTAAAAGGGGGATGTATCAAATGGAGCAAAAACAAAAGCTGCACCATAACCCGACCAGAGAGGTTGAGCACGAGATAAGAGCGTGAGAGAAAGAACGACTAACTCCGGAATAGCGTCGGAAGAAGCCGAGAGAACAAAATGGTGGGAAAAAGGAACAAAGGTAAAATGTTCAGCGGAGAAAAAGTGCGAGAGCGTGAGGCAAAAAACGCTGATCGGAATGCTGAAAGTTATAAAAATAAAAAAGTAGCGAACGAGAAATCGGGAGACCGTTAAAAGAAAGAAACACACGTTTCAATGTTCCAATTGTGAAAGCAGTGGGATGTAAATAAAAATTGAACAGTTCGTGGCATTAACTTGGAAGAAACAAAGGGCTTGGAAAGCTAATTTTGACAGTTGAAAAAAGTAGTCGAAAGGGAAAAGCGCAACTAGCAAGATGAAACTTTTCTTTAAAAAAAATGAGAAAAAGGAAGCGGGGGAATAAAGAGCGCTATTGCATGGCAGTCGAAGAAGTGGCGCTGAAAGCAAGATGTAAATACCGACAGAGAAAAAAGAACCGTTTGAGAGCACTTGCACTTTGCCCTGAGGCTCTCTATTTACCTTCGTTTCCAAAAGCTTGCACGACGTAAGAAAAGCTGGTTTTAATTTCTTAAATAGAGCACAGCCCCCTTCATTGGAAATGAAAGTCAAAGACGCGCTGAAATGTGTTATCGTGCAGAAAAACCTGTAAAAGTTGTGCCTCCTCAGTTGTTGAATGTTTGCCTGTTCTTTGCGTAGCAACTGGCGAGTAGTGCTTCTGCATTGTCAGCCTTTTTGTGCAGGGGTCGTGCAGTGCGCCAAGCTGATAACTGGTCAATCGATATTTGTTTCCTAAAAAGGAAAGCGAGCATCACATTGCCCAGCGTTTCGCAATAAAAAGCGTACATGTCCTTCCATCGCAACGCGGCGCCCATTTCAGTTTGGCAGTTGGTGCTGCTCAGTCTGAGGTGAAGAGGGCATCCACATTTTGCCTGCTTCCAAGCGCCCGCACCTGAAGGCGCGCACCAGACAATGAAAGTGCCAAAAGTAGTTTACGGGAGGCACTTCATCCCCTGTTGTTTCTGCGTACTTAGCCTTTCCCCGGGTAAAGTGTCGTTGCTTGCTGTAGCACTCGCTGATGAACGGTTCAGTGAAAACACCAGAAGTGAAGCAGAGGCCGAATGGCTGGGGCGCCGTCACTGTAGTTGTGAACATGTCACATGTGTTGAAGAATTCAAGTTAATGCGCAGCGCTAATATGTCTGCTAATTGGCACCTGTGCGACATGACGAGCTGTTGTGTTTATTGCCACTGTTTTTGACGTCGATCGTACGGTGCGCCTGAGTCTTGCGTCAGTCGCTCAACATCACTGGTGGGCAATTCCGCTGCTTTTCCGATGCCCGGGAAGAGAGCAGTGCAACGATGGCGCGTGTTAACACTTAGCAAACTGATACAGCTGTTTTCGGTGTGTAGTTTCCATCTGTGTTCACCTCAGAAGTGACGTTTTTCTGATTATTATGGCTGTGAGTTTTGAGTGTTTCCTTTGGTGGTTGATTAAACTGCATAAAGCGACCCCACACCGTGCCTGCCTAATACACGTCTGCGGACCACAGTTGGCGTGTTCTGTTGTTTTGCCATGTGTGGTGCCCTACAATGCTCTTGTGCGATGGTGGATTATTTAAACGCGCCGGCCAAACGTGCTTTGCACATGCGTTGCTGCGGTCACCCGGAAAAGTATGGGAGGCACGTTTCGCTTTGAAAAATAACGAGAAGCTCCTCTTTGCAGCCTAACTGCGTGGTAGTTCACTGTGACTGTGGGTGTGTGCGCCTGCAGGCCTGCCAGGAGTTTGTGTTCGCATGCAGCTTCGTGAATTGGAGCTGTGCCAGGGCAATGCCCATTTGTACATCTAAACAAGAGAGTTTGTGCTCACAGGCCCGTTTGCTGCGCAGTGAACGGCCATTGCGCATCAGACAGGGCTACGTACATACACGCGGGCTGTATGAGCGATGGCAAAGACAGTGAACAGTGGCATGCCGTGATAAGTGTTTGAAGCAAAGATACGGAGTGAACCACCGCATCGTGGTAGCTCCAGTTCCAGCACTTCCTGGCAGCACCTGGCACCTTAACACATTTCAAGGTCACAGCAACGCCCCTTGAAGAAAATCCCATTCCTGCGGTCACTTCAGCCATCCGAAGTAGAGCTGGTTGTTTGGCGACGCCTAAAGCTGTGCAGGCACATAGTGCCGTTGGCCTTCGGAGTGTGGTGCGCCGCTGCAGCTGCGAACGACTTTTGCCCACCGACAGGGATGCCGAGAAAGATATTGTAGCAGACGAAGTTGGTTGCCGTAGGTTAAAGCAGCGAGCGACGCCACTGCAATTCACTGGTGGCACAGTGGTGCTACGTCGCTGTCGCCATGTGATGCCGCCTTCGTTGATTGTGGATTTTTGTCGTGTATAGCTTCTTTCTGCTCCTGTGGCAGACGCGAGTGGAACACAACTAACGTGGGCGCTGGCCTTGTGTTTGGTGCTGCGCAAATGGAACTGCGGATTGCGCTGTTATCACAGCGGCATGGTTCGCCCGCAAAGCGTGGCGTGTTTTATGTTTTCGGCGTCCGTTTGTGTTCTGAACTTTTTGTGATTCACTCTTCGCACCACCTAAAGTTCAACGTTGCTAAGAGCGCCATTCTGAAAAAGACACCCAGGAAATAAAAGGCACTTCACCGAATCCTCCTGCTTTACTTTAGCACCAGTTCCGTCTGCGTCCCATGTTTTTCTGTCTCGTAACGTCTGGGGGTTTGTTCTTTTTGTGTTTAACAGCCGATGGCTTTGTGAAGCTGTTTGTGTTGGTATTTGTTTCACTGTCGACTGTTGGGTGCGTGCACCGATTCAAGCGGAATGGTGCGCATGAACATGATCTTGTGCATCGATTTGGCAAATGTACTTCAACACAGAGCGAAGATGGCAAGACGAGTGCCAAATGTTCAGATGGATAATATCAAAATGGGTGTGTGACGAGTTTGATTTACTGCTCACTCACTAGTGATTCCGAAGTTGCGTTCATTGTAAACAACGAAACTGTGGGAGTGCTGAGTGTTCAAGAAGACTGAGACAATGTCGTTTCACTTGTTTCAAGCTGCTCTGCGAGTGGAAAGCACTCGTTCAAGCGACGGGACATGCGTCACAGATCGCCAGTCAGATGAAGAAACTGTCAAATGCACAGGCGCCTTGTCATGCGGTAACTCTGTTCCTCCCGTATGGGGTGGCAACGGTTTAATGGAGCGGTACATACGTGGAGCAATGGAGCCAAAAATACTTTCCGAAGCACCATGATCAGCATCACTTGCAGTACTGAGGCGAATAATTCGGATGCGTAGGGTGCGCAGCAAGATGCCAAAGGAGAAACCAACTGCTCGGAGCCAGTCGGTCGCTCGAAAAACGCCCTCTCAGTGTACGTTGTTGCGTTGCTAGTGGCGTGCATGCTGTTGCTTTTACGCAATAGGGCCGTGTGCCACGTCGGTTTAAAAGAAGGATACGCCACGTGCAAATAACATGCTTCGGAAGGCGCAGCTAGCAATTGTACATATAATAATGATCAAAGGACCTGTTTCAAGCGACTTATTATTGCTTTCATGCGCGGTGCGTATTTCCAACAGCAAAAGTGTTAGGATGCGTATGACAATTGGTTACTCAAAAGTTTGGAAGTACTGCGGTGCATTATCCCTCGTGCCGTGTGAGTACGCGTCTGTGTGAGCACCAATAAAGCCAAAGCATCGAGCAAATAGCTTTACATGGGCATTCTGCCCCAATGGCAAAGATGGGATAAGTACTGGCCAGTCATAAGCAAGAGAGCAGACAACGCCGGCGCGTATTTCTGGATGTCCACTGCCAAACATTGACACGGAAAATCGCCAGGCTTAAGCCATCGCACAATTCGAAGCGCAACTCTTGCACACCTGTAACACGATGCACCCGCTTATCTGAAACGAGGCTCAATGGCAGCGACGCGACGGCGGCAGGGGGGCACTGTTCTGAGGAGCACAAAGACATTGCACGCGCAACATCACCGCAAGGCAGTCAACAACAGAAAACGGCAAACCCCACATGAAGTGACAGCCCAAGTGCATCATGCGTTACTTTCTTGTGTCGCATAAAGGATGAAGATTTATCCAGCAACGGAGTTATTTCCGTGCCTTTCCTCGTTAATCACTGCAAAAAGTAGCCAACCAGTTCGAAAACTGTTTGAGGCACAAATCAGAGAATGGCCATAACGGCGCGTAACGAGTGAACGAGGAATGGCATCATCCAACGCAGGTCGTTTCCCGTCGTACTCCACAAACAGCACCTAGCTGCGGGGCTAGTGAAAAAATCAACAAACCAAAGCCAAGAAACATCCATCTTGTAACCGAGCTCGAAGCTATTTGCGGCCCCAACGTCCTGTTCATGCACATTCAGGTGTGAGGACGCACTTCACTCGGGCATTTTTTTCATCCTCGCACTCCATGCACACGCGCTCGCGAAGTCCAAAGCCAACGCAACTGGGGTGCCTCATAGCGTTTTCACTACCATTCTGTTTTTCGGCTGCGGCTACGTGGCGCAGGCAAAGTGCGCTTGAAATGTACCAGAGAAAGTGAGGAAACTAGCAACATCCCCGGCATTGGCATGTGGGCGACCATACTCCTTTGCAGAGACACCTTTAAAGGAACAATCGTGTATGCCGATGTATAGGGAGATCCTGTCTCCCAAGCGACTGCCTGCACGCTGAAAGCAAGTGACCCAGCCTCGATGAGTGAATGGCCTACCGCTGGAAAAAACTAAAATCATGATGTGGATGCGGACTGTAGCTCAGCGATGTTCAATGGAGACAGTAAAATGCGCACGGTTGCAAGCTACTCTTCCAGACGTTGTGCTGGATGTCGTGTGGACTGTGCTGGCTCGGGTAAAATCAGGCACTGCGAGTGCACCCCGATGGCACAGGTGTGTCTCATTGAGGCAGCCGGCTAGTGTCCAAAGCGCTGCGGCTATACAAATGACAGTACAAACTCCGAAGTGCTTGTAAAACGTCTGAAACATCCACGGCCGTAGCAAAATAGAACACTGTTTAAATCCCCGCAAAGAAAGCCAGAGATGAAAAGCTTGCGGAGCAATCGATTTCAGCTGTTTGGTACGGTTTGTCTAACGCAGGTGCTTGGGCCACAGTTTAAGTGAAACAAGGTCACTTATGTTAAGCCGAAAGTGGCGCAGATAAACATAGATGGTGCACATTGGCACGTCTATGGTGTAGGTGTGCTTAGCTGCCTGTGAAGAGAATGCGAATGCAACAGCTGGGTTGTATTGCTGCTGTTCAATGAGGCTATAAACACCACTGCAATGAAGGAGGATTCACAGACTTGCGATGTTTCGCCCAATTTCAAAAAGAGATTATGGGTGTAGGCAAAGATCAGAAATCATCGTGGATGTGCGGGAACGTACGCAGTGTGCGCGTAATCAGCCGCCATCATGTATGTTCCAATGTGCAAGTTGGCAGCCTCAAGACCATTCTCGTCGAAATATTGGCTGAGCGCTAGCAGGCTGCTTATATGACAACAGAAGGCGCTATGACTTACACGACACGTGTGCTGCAGTGCAAACATACAAAAATCCGTTCAAAACGTCCACGGCGCTTGTTCCACGTATAAAGCTTTTGTCAACCTTCTGAAGCAGCGTCCTTGGAAGCCAACTGTTCTGGTGCCCTTATGTTACCCAAACTTTCCCATATACGAAGATACTACGTGATCGCAATAAGGAAGAGAAGTGTGCTGGATGATAGGGCTGAAGCTACGCATCCTAGTTCCAACACATCTATGAGAAAAAGGCCCATATCCTTCCGTGTCGTTGCCACAACGCAAATTCATTACAATCACACACGGAAACATCCCCATTGCTTTTTTAAAAAACCGCCTTTAAGATGCAGTGGTCAAATCAAGCGTCAAAAACACGGAAACATGGGGCTCCAATGCGGGCAGTGTTCTCAGTGCACCCCTTTCCCTGTCAGCATCTTTAACCGGCAAATATGACTACGCCCCTCATATCAACTCGCAAAATTGCACACCGCCATTGGTGAAGCAAACAGCATTAAATTTTACGTACCTTTAACCCACGGAGGGCGGGGTTATATGGTCACCGCAGCATTTATGACTGCGCCGTTTCGGCCCTTACTTCAGGTAGGCGAGATCATACACCCACAAACATTCTCGTGACTTTATTTACACACGTGAACTAGTACTCTGGGACACAATGTCTTATAGTTGCCGTAAGCGCTCCTCCAAAGGAGCACAGTCTTGGTTTCCACCTCATTAAAGTACGCACAGCAGGCTCATATCTTGCGCAAAACACTCTTGTGTGATTCATGCAATCTCGTGTTCAACTGCGTCCCGTGCCACAGCGCTAGTAAGCAACACGCTGCGCGCTCAGGAGGGAGGCAATGCCTGTCATGCCTACAACCGTGCTTTCCCACAAACACCGACCGAGAGCTTCTCACCTCGCAACGCGTGTTATTTCATGAAGTTTTGTGCATCACAAAGCGCATTTCGCCCTGTTCGCACGAAAGGCAGCTTCACATACGAGCGGTCCAAACCGTAACAAGCCGACGACGCAGTGTCACCGTTATATGCGTTCATTTCCTCTAGCTTTCCTACGCGTTCGGTACAGATTCGCTATGCTTCCACAGCCACATCATCCAAACAAACCTACGTTGAAGGGGATGGCCGCAACACATGGGTACAAATGGCATCCTTTGCTTGGCAAGGCGCGCAGCATACAAAAGAGCTCGAAATTTTTTGCGTGCTCCATTCGAACAATCACTAGGCGAAAAACAAGACACCAAGCCGACAGGAGAACACACAAGACACCCCACAGCGAAACGGCTCGCTGCCTGCTCACGCGGGTGGCGCTGCGTCGCGCCTCACAAGTTTGCTAGACCCTCTCTTCGGATTCATCACGAGTGGAACAAGAAGCACAAAGCTAAACGGGCGAAAAAACTGTCTGCGAAGAGGGAAAACACACTCGTCATACATTCAAGTGCGCATGCCCGCTGCCATGCGTATTTCCGATTGTGTCTGCTCAACAGCTCTGTGCTCGCATTCTTCAGCGTAGAAATGACTCGCAACAGACTTCTCAGACACACAAGAGGTTAGCCCAAGCAGCTACCACAAGCTTATCGTGGGACCGCGCACACCACAGCTCCGTCTGAGCATAAAAAATGCACAACTGATAAATTTGTTTCGCTTTACCAAGACACTTCGGTGGGCGGGCGAGAAGTGCTGTGATGAAGTCAGCAGCACGACCAATGCCATTCGAAAAATAACATAATTATTAGCGCAAGGTTTGGCACGTGTGTAGCAAATAGCTAAACGATAACCGCTTACATGCGCCATTGCAAAACGCGCGTTGGTGCGGCACGCACGTATTCGCACAAGAACTATGCCATTAGCGACGTATGGCAATTCATCTGCCAGTTGGCTTTTAATTTTGTGGATGCAAAAGTCTGTCACGCCCCCTCGAAGTTGCTGGAGCGCAACGCTTTCATATGATTTACAAGTAAAACTTTTGGCATCAGGAACAAAAGCAGCAATGTGTTTTCCATGTTGGGAAATTGGTCGGCACGAACGGGCTGGTTTAGATACGCCAATGGCTGTCACCCTTTCAAGGTCCAACGCGTCGTACCGCGCGGCATATAAGTCGCAACATCAAGGGATAAGTCTGAGCAAACCCGATGCCGATTGTTTTCAAGCATCTATCTTTCGAAAATGTGTCACGCGGGTATTCAGAATATCAGAAAGCGAGCTATGAACTGCACGCTTGCGTGTGGGCGCACTTCCTTCGGCAACTGGCTAGCGTTCGCACGCGTTAAGCGAAAAAAGTAACGATGCTCGATTGTGGGGCGGCGCTCAAGCTGAGAGATCAAAAAATGACGCCGCGAAGCAACCCATTCCGCACCCTGTGCCAACGCGGTTGGGTAGCGAGCGAGGTTCGCATGCAGACGCGCTCAAGACAATGACGCAAGGAGAATTCCTCCCCCAGCTTATAATATGCAGAAGCGGACGCTGGCATTAAAGCGTGGCGAATCGCAAAAGCAACGCTATGAGATTATAAAAACGCACTTTTCGCATTCGTCGAACTCGGAAAAGTGCCGCCATCGGGGAGCGCTTTGCTGTTTATCGTTTTTATTGTATTAGATCACTGTTGCAGTGCATGTGCTTGTTGTCGCTCCAAAAGCGGAATTTGGAGGAATACAAACAGCACCTTTACGTACCATTTCGCTGTTGCCACTGCTTGCCGACCCGTGTTGCCAAAGAGAGATCGAGGTTCATGGATAGCGAAGCGATAAACCGCCTTGTGGCGCTTAGGTGCAATGCAAAGGCAGTTTGTGCTCTGCAAGCTCCTGCCTGCATCTCTCGCGCTCGGCGTTGGGCCATGTGACATCTTCGGCCGCAAAATATTTTTGTGCGCTTGGACTTCCCTGCGTTTGGTGCACATCGCCGCCTGGCCAAATCTCCGGCAGAATACGCGCTGACCCATGCGAATGGAATGCAGGTTCAACGAGGGCCACCAAAAACCCAACAGGATACATCATCCTTGGAATTTCGCTTTATTCAGCTGCTTCGGCCAGATTCGCCTCGAAACAACCCTCAGGAAACGCGCGGCAACACCGAATCGACAATTTAAAAATGCAGGCATGGTCGGTCGCGGAGTCGGCTTTTCGCGCTTTGGCGGAAGCGACCGAAGGGCGTTCTCCCTCGCAAGGTGGGTGTCAAAGACAATAAAGTGTCTCCTTGGTGCGTTGCAATCCTCCACATCACCGTTCAAGTGGCGAACTAGAGGGCCAACAAAAACCGGTCTTTTTTTTGGACTTTTGCGCTGCGCAGGCCGCTTGCCACACGCAGAGCCCGGGTGGGATTGAAAACAGCAGCGCCAGTTGTAGCGACGCGTTCGTTCTTGAACCTCGCGCCTGTATGGCTACGGCGTTGCCTTTGGCCATTCGGCAGCAGGAAGTCTTGATTCGCTGGAAAGCATCGAAAATGGAAAACAGTCGGGGAACTTTGATGATATAATGGTTAGATGCGCGTATTCTTCAAAAAGTGCCCCAAATGAAGGCGGATTTGGAGGCGTTGCCCTTAACTGGGCGATGGCGAGGTGCAATTTGAAATGCAAAATTAGCGAAACGAAGAGGAGCAAAAAAGCTAAAAACAACAGCCGCATGGCTTTCCGCATCGGGGCCTGATGTATTTCCAAATGCCGCCGAAATCATGGAGCTTCTTTTTTACTTTGCAAACGAAGGGGCTGAGAAAATGAGCAATCCGCCGACGGCATAGAGAAGACGCCGCTTCTGCTGCCCATATCTTTGGTGGTGCCGTTGCGCGCCTTGGGCTGAATGGGAGCTAACTTGACAATCCGGCGAATGACAAAGCACTGCCTAGCAGCGTTCGAACTATGTGGGCGCGAATTCGCGAACAAACAAGCAACCAATGTATATTATTTCGCGCTTTGCTTTTCTCGCCTCGCCCAACCAAAAACAAACGGCACCTGCGCTCATGAAATGAACGAAGTTCCGGATGGCGGGCGCCCAAAGGGGCAAAGCGCTCTTTTCTTCAGCGACCCGCGTCCCACAACCGCTGCCCAAGCAAAGAGCGCACGGGGCGATTGAACACTACAGCGAACGGGTGCCAATACCGCAGAGCGAGGCCGAGTAACGGTGCAACGCTTCAAGCCGAACAGCGCTGCCGATGAAAATATCGCAGGCCACGCGTTTACGCCAGCGAATTTGCAGGGCGATGGAAGAAGTAGCATTACTAAGCTTTGTTGAAAACAGGCGCTGAGTCCGCATAAAAATATCACCGCTTCCGTGGCGGCCCGTGAAGCATGTTTCGTTTCAAAGCGCAACGCCGCCGCGTGCTAAAAAGGTGAAAACTTTCGAACCTTGGCGGTTGAAAGGGCAGGCGAAGTGTTTCGGAGAGGAAGTGAACGGTTTTCATGTTTTCGCCCGCCGGGTCAAAAAAAGCGACTTGCCATGTTGCCTTTCTTTTTTCCATCGCGCCGTTTGGTGGCGGCGCCTTGGGGCAACAATTTTGCCAACAAAACGCCAATTAGCTAGAAACGCTTGCTTTGCCGAAATTGGGGCGCAAAAAGTAATTTTCAGAAAGCCGGGTCCGAATATCGCGCCGTTTCCGCCATTGGCCGACGCGTTTCGCGTGAGAAACGCTGTCCGCCACGTTTGCCCCACTTTGTGGCGGTGCCAAATCTCTCTGCCTTCTGGGAAAGGAAAAAAGGCGCAAATTTTCAATGCAGTCCCTTTCCTATCGCTTCGCTAAAACGGTGGAAATGGGCCGCGCCAAATGACAGTTTATCTTTCATCGTCTCCCCTTTTTCACTTCGCGGTGGCCGTTCCCTCGAAGGATCCGAAGGGCAGTTCCGGTAAAAGAAAACGCCTTTGACGCGCTGTGGCCCAATTGCTTCGGCCAAATTTCAAAACCACAACCCATACAACTCGCAAAAGCGCGCCTCCGATGCAACGCCCCCCAAAACGGAGCAGCGCGCACGCTGATCGCGCCGCGGGTGTGTGCACGCCGCTTGGCTCTTCAATCGGGAAAAAATCCCATAAGGCGAGAGGGATGCGTGACGCCGGCGCGGGTGAATGAAGCGCCATTTTTATGCGCCCCCGCTCGGTGAAGTTTCGCTCGCCCGTGTCTCTTCTCTTTTTCCGAAAGGCACAAAAGTAGAATTTTGTTTCCACCAGCTCGCTGGCCTATTTTGCTTGCGTCCTTGGCTGTGCATTTTCTCGGCCCGAATCGTCTCTAAGACTTTCGCTCGTCATGGTTTCAAAATTGGAGGCTGCCCTCTGCAAAACTACGCGGCCCAACGGCAAACGCAAAAACAGAAGGGCAACGCGACTGGCACAGCGACTCCGAGCCCGCGAAAGGTATAAGGTTGTGACTGCTTCTTTGCTCTTGGGTTCGCCGAGCCGCACTCAACTAAGCTCGGGTGGTTTGCTACCGTGACATTTGGAATGCTTAAAGGCATCGAAATAAATTGCGAACCGCCTCACCGGCAGCTTGTTGCCTGGCGCTCTGTGTGTGCGGAAGCGGTCTCCCGCGCGAAGTTCCCAGAGCGCGACTTCGCTCCGCCGTTTTACGGCAAAGTCAAAGCTCGCGCCCGTTCATGTGGCCCTTTGCGACGGTACGTCGCAGCAATTGTCCTTGTAGTTTGTCACTGCGCCTTCGCCTTATTTTATAATCAATTGTTCATCAATTTGCTTAGTTATTTATTTTCAATTGCCACGTACACTTCAACAGGCCCTGCGACCGTGCAGCGCAAGTTCAATGAGACACCCGAACAGTTTGTGCACAATGCAACCTGCACTCGCCCCACGTTATAAGATGGTTCTTGCCTTCACGCCCTGCCGTCGTAGCAAAGTTTTTTTGTTTAATTTACCGTACACTAGCCATCGGCAACTACGTGAAATACTGTGACATTGCCCATGAATATGCTTTTTTCGGACGGTGAATAGGTTCAGAGATATGGGAATCCATGTTTTTCACTTTATACTTTTATGGATACGTGGGACATATAATTTTACTTTGCACCTTTGTCACGTTACTGTCCTTTCGTTTATGTCAACTACATACCGCCATTTTAATCTATCCTTCCTTGAGACCGGGTGCCCTTTCCACTGGTGCATGCGGACACCTGAGACTAACGCGCATTTGAGTAATGTGAAGAGTGTGCACCACGATGCACTCGCCAAAGTGAGTTGACACCAAAAACCTCGTTAGTGCGTTGCGGCGTGTTTGTCAACCAAGCACTGTTGCTGTTATTAGCTTCCCTACATTTCACATTGAATCAAAAAACCACATACAACACTTCTCGACCTGTTTCCTTTCTCTCCTATTTTGATATTGCAATAAGGCACATACATCTCGTTGCGATGTTTTTTTTTCGAGAGTTTATTATGCTTCCCATCAGAAACACCCAGAATAACATCACAGAAGTGATTATTTCCTATACTTGCGCCAAGTAGTAGACTCTCTTTCACATTCTATGCATCCAGTGGTCGTGAGTTGTCTTCTAAGCAAGCAAATGCATAAAAATAAATGCCAACGGAAAACAATAGAAGCGACAAAAATGCAGTTTGATAATTGGTGGCGAAGCGAGAGGAGCAAACGCGTCTATAAGTAAAAAAGCACCATGTATACTTTCATTACAACTTCACTATCGTGGCAAACGAAAAATGAAGATAAGGCAAATACCATGCCAGATCAACGGACGGGCAAATATGTGAGCGCTCAAATAGGGAGTGAGTAATGCCGTCACCTATTTTATTCGTTCGTTTAATAGCTTCAGTAACTGTTGCAATTTACTCATGCATCAGAGACAGGCACATGCTGACCAAGCTTTTCAAGCGCATCGCAACCTGTGCATGAGAGGTGCTTTCCTTTTCCCTAGAAGCTTGCTAAGGTTGAGAGCCACTCAATGAAAAACTCCTTTTGGAAATGCCAATGAAGGTATTTAAAATGCGTCATCAACGGTTCTGAAGACGCTATATCTTTTAATCTCATTTGTTAATTACCACTTAATACTTCTACCCGTAATATTTGCTACTTTGTGAATTGTTTCGAATATTACCTCGTGTCGGTTATTCGTTGTCTGCACATATAACAGCGAAGGACATTTTATTATTATTAAGAGGTGGCGGATGTACAATCAAAAGAATGCAAAGCACCTGCAGATCCGTGCATCAAGTAAAAATAAATACGCCATTCGCGATCTAACAGAAAGCGAAAAAAAGCATATGCTCAAGCCATGGAATATTAGTTTTTGCCATTGGCTTCAAACTCACCTAGACCTGGCGTTCGGTGTGTTTTGTAATTAAAATAAACTGTCACCAGTAATGAGGACAATTATTCGTGTTATCATAAATAGCTCCATTCTTATCTATACGTTTATTTATTTATTTATAATATTATTTTGGTATTATTTCTATCTTTTCTTTTTGCATTTGTTACTTACTTATTTGTTCTACTATTTTGTGTCAAAAGGTTCTAGTAATTTCCTGAATTTATTATTATTATTTTGTGCCAGCCTGTTTGGCTGGAGACCTTCAATTGCGAGAATCCCAGAGCAATGCGCAAAGAACTTTTCAATGCTACAAATCTCCCGTCAGTATTCCTGAGCCCATCGATTGAACGCATTTTTTCAGTGATGTAAATTTTCCCTTTACCGACATGTTACCATAACAATTTTATAAGGGCAACGTTTACTCCTTTGAATACTAACAATAGCATGACTCACACACTGTCTGCTGTTCTTTCTATGCAACTATTTTCTCTCCACACCGTCTTGTGCTAACCAACCTGCGCGGTAACTTGCATACGCCGCTTTGCAGTTGCGTGTAATTTGCTGTTTTGCCAATGGACACTGCCTGTGAAAACGGAAGCGGTTGTGAGAATTCAATTAGTGTTGGACAACGAAATAGGCCAGTCGAAAGGAAGGTCGCGAGGCCAGTTTTGTCATCTCCACAGGTTTCTATTTACATAGTTACACGTTGAGCTATTAGAATAATCTACTTCACAAATGACCAAGTACGATCGGCGTGTCTTTGTCCGGCTCACAGTCCGGTCTTGATTCCCCTTCCTCGGGAAGTGCTTCACTAGTAAGTGACTACGTGGTGCTTCGAGACGTTACGTTTTTCGCAGCTAAAACGCGCAAGCTTGTCAGCAACGCCTCGCTCCTAGCGCAAAACGGCGCGTGTCTTGTAAAATTATTGCTTTCGACTTATGGGTGCCCACTTCGAAGGTGGAGATCGTATCGACGTTTATGGTGATGCTTGTGTCTCGGCCACGTGGGAGCACTGTCTTGAACAAGGATTCGGTGCGTAGCCGAGTGCGCTGTGAACGTCACACCATATTTGCGTGCTGGCGCGTGTGCCCTGACCACAAGTGAAATCGTTTCTATTGTATGGTTCTGCTGCCGAGAGCACAGCGGATTGCGCATTTGACTTCATATGTGCCTTTACCCCCTGCGCGATATTGAATACTCATTGCTTTCGCGCACCCACGCGCTGTTGGTGGAACGGTGCAGCCGAGCAGTAAGCACTGCCGGCAACCTATCAAACATCTACCGCACGCTCAGTTGGTTGTTGAGGCTGCATGCTTACGCATCCGAGTGCGCGCCAGCATGGAGTGGTCCCTCGGAGTCAGTTTTTCCCATGTCTAGAGGCATTGTGTCTCGCAGAGTTCAGGTGGAGTTGAGGCTTTGCAGTGTTCAGCACCTGGTGCAGGAGGCGCGCTGACCATTGTGAACAAGGTGCTCGTGATTTATTTGTGTTATGGCGACCAGTGGCACCCTGGGCCTTGGTTGCTGGCTGCCCTACTGGCTGATAGACGCGTGGTGGTGGCGACGCCATTGCTGCGCGATGTTTTTCGAAACCTCAGCTTCCTTGCTCGAGCTCACAACGAATGCTGCCATGTGTTCCCGCGATGGCAGAGTGGCACAGCATCAAGAACGACTAAAGTGGACACACTCCTCTGCAACGGATGTGCGTCCCAAACACCAAAACAACAAACGCGGCACGTTTCCAAACGTTTTCCATTTTTTTTCTTCGCTGACCGCTCCTGCAGGCAAGTCGCAATGCCACTATCTCCGTCGCTCAATGACTACGCTCCTACGTTGCTGTTGTACTGCGATTCAACGTGGTGGAAGCATCATCCTTCTACAGAGTTGCTCGTGGCTTTGTGTTTGAGCAAGGTGTCTTTTTGTGGAGGCCCGCAACAGCCCTAGCGATGCAAGAGAGGCATGGCCATCCCATTCGGTGATTGTGCGCCAACGTCCAGCATCACGGTTGCAATGCGTGCCCTTGCTATGCTGACCGAATTACGTTGTATTGTGGCTCGACTCGGCCGCTGTGCCGAGTGACTGTTTGTGTGGATGACGCTCCTTGGCTGAGACAACTCGAGGCTCCACCGTTGCTCGCCCGCTGGTGAAACGTTCGTGACTGTCACTGATGCATGTGTGGTTAGCCACTGAAGAGAAACAACTAGCGGTTGCGTGACGCTATTTGTGCGTCGTTAGACCCATCGTCCATTTACTTTGCGAACGCCATGGTGTTCCCGACGGGCCGCGATCGAAACGCCTCTGATGCGAATGCCGATGTCGCTGTTTGCCTGCGCATTTAGTTTATTGGTCCACTCCCTTATGCCTGTGTGGCATCTCTTGACAATGTGCGTGCTGGTTTTTTGTAGTATCCGCGTACCTGGGTGGCTGATGAAACGCAGATACTGACTCTTCGCTACCACCAACTTGCGTTTCGCAGTTGTGTCTGGTACGCTTGTGCGACACGGAGTGTATGTAGCGCACGGTGATTATTGTTGTGTCGTCCCAAAGCTGAAATGCTGCTGACGGGCGCTTGTTTGTTCAGGACGAACGCGATCATACCACAGAAGATCCGTTCCAACGCAGTCTATAACGGTGCACTTCTACGCACGGCAGATTGCCTCCCTGTGGTCCGCTTGGTGTTTTTTGTCTCTTCCACAAGCCACCCATGTCTGCGATTCTGCAAAGCCTGGCGTCGAACTACTGTGCAGCTGTTCATCACGTAAGCGATGCGCCATTCGTTTTGCGTATGTACTCGCGTGTTGCTTCGCCCACCTGCCTCTGCGCGGTTCTTATTCCCACTTGAACGGCAATCGCCGCATGTTTGCCCGGCTATCCTTGCAGAGCTGCTGAGCAGTGCCTTTCTATGCTCATACACATATTTCTCTGCCGTGCATGTTCGTTGTCCCCGAAGTGTTGAGTGGGGTGCTTCGTGTGCTGCCGCAGCAACATCGGTGGACCTGTTTGTTCTGACAGCGTGGCGGACATGCAGGCTGCATGACACGTAGAAGAGGCAGTTGAGGATACAGGTGCCCGATGCTTTGGTGCCGATGCGCATCAGCGGTGCAAAACCACGTGACGCGTGAGATAGCTGCCCATTTTTTGCAGTAACGACGATTGCTGTGCCGAATAAAGCCGCATAGTAAAATACAGTTGTTTTTGTGACACAGAAAAACAGACCCACACACAGCGGATTTCTTTTCCAAGCGGCACAACAAAGCCTTCCCCTTGCTCTGCGCTGCCTTTTCGGGCACGCCGCCATGTGAGTTTCGCAACTGCAAATCTGAAGGTGAGGAATGTGGTCCCGCAGCTTGTGCCTGAGCCACGGTACATGAAATTAAGACCATTTTGTGATTGGTGAAAACAAAATGCGCATGGCACCGACGAGGTTCGAAGGACAACATGGTCTGTGCACTCAGGCAAACGCTATGCTGCATTGATACCCTCCTCTGCCACGAGGTTGTTTAAACATTTCAATAGGTGCCATGCTGCCACTGAGCGGCGACGTCGATCGTTGTACGTGGAGTTGTCGCGAAACAGCAACGCGCGCTGATGAACTTCACGCTTTTTGTTACTGACGCGCGGACACAGAACTAGTTCCTGTTCTGCGTGGTGCCATGGTGCTGTCAAACTGGATGGCTCACTTTGCTGCCTGGATACGGCGTGGGCACGGACGGCAGTGAGAAAGCGATGCGCAAGTTTTTAGCCGCAATGTGTTGGGTTTTCTGTGGCGTTATTTCATGTCAGTTTTAGCTACCGAACGCGCCTGCACCTGAGTGCGCTGCTTAGTTGTGGTGCTTTTAGGCCAAATTGCTACTTTGTCTTGATGCTGTAGCGCGTTTCTGCGCTTTTTCCTAATAAAGCATGCCGCAATTCGTTCTGACGGTTATGTTTCCAGTCTCCCTCTCCCCTGTTCCAGAGAATTGGTGTGGCCAAGGCACACCGCCTGAAGCAAAACGATGGAGGTGCTTCCATCGTTCATCAAACACTGTGGCATCGTGTTTCCTCCGCGCACTTATCGCCAAGCATTGTGCCGTACGATGCAGCAGTGCCGTTGTTGTTCATGGAAGTGCTCCGATGGACTTTACGTTAGCCTGGGCATCGTGCCAGTTCAACGTGTGCAGCGAGCTGGTTCGGTTGCTGTTCGTCACTGCGATGGCACCTGCATCTTCCACCAGCTGTGATGTTTACTCACCTAGCGTACTCCGCCACTGGCCTGCTGTTCCCACAGAAGGCGCCATGCAACACTGGCGTAGGCCGGTGGTTTTGAATCGAATGTGCTACTATGAATGTGCGACCTTCCTCCTCACCTGCCAGCGACCGCAAGCGTGTCATAGTTGAAGTGAGCACTGCTTCGCTGCTCTGCTGAATCACATGCTGCGTGCCGTGAGGAGCGCCGCCGTGAGAGATGGCTGCCAGAATTCGCCTTAGATGGGCGTTGCCTATGAGTGTTGCAGCATTAGGGACCGCCTTCCGTCAGCATCGCTGTGAGTAGCATTGTTTGGTGCTCCTGACGTTCGCGTTATGGCATTGCGTCGCACACGCGAATTCACAGGCGTGATCCCTCACTTCAGGTTGCAGGAACCTCTGCATTTTAAAGGCCCCCTTTTTGTGCCATGACAGCGTCCGGATTTGGATGCTGTTGTGGCAGCTCGCGAAGGACGGTCAATGTGACGCATTGCAATACCACATGGGAGGCGCCGACCGCCGAGGAGAGCAGCTACTGTTTGTTTGGTGTGGTGTTCGTGTCGCACTCATCGGCTTTCTTCGCTTTCGTCTTGCTGTCGATATTTGCTGTCGTGCAGCCACACGTTGTCGCTGTGATGTTGCACCGATGTGTCAGTCACGCCGCGTGTGGCAATACGTGTGCTGGAAAACTCATGTAGTGGCTTCATGTGCACAATGAATGCCGATGTAGACCTGTGTCATGCAATCGCTATAGAGCTTTGAGGCATTCGCGTAAAACAGCGTGCCACTGGGCGCACGGGCACTATTCATGCAGATTTCAGAATCGCTTTGACTCGCGATTAGTGACGTGTCATGGAAGAAGCACTAACCCTCAAATGCTGGCGCGGATGACTGGTCTCCGCCATTGACGTAGCAACGAGTGCGTGGCGCTTGTTTTGCCACGTGCGCGCGACAGATAATATACGGCCATCTTCGGTCGTTGTTCTATCCATGTTGACGGAAGACAACCGAGCAATAGACTTGCTACTGGCCCTCGCGAGTGTGCCGGGCCACTCCCTTAATGCTTACTCCCATCGCGCCCAGCGTGCCTCATGGCGAGCGGTTCTGTGGTAAATGTCCCCGTGCTGTTTTGATCGTGTTGTTTGCTTCGTATTGGTCTGTGGCAGAAGGCAGCCAGATGCGCCGCCAAACGCGCTAGTGAGGTGTCTTCACATCCCTCATCCAGTTCCCCGTGTGTTGTTATGCGTCTTTATCTCGCCTACCAAGATGCTCCACGTTCAGTTTAAGACGTGCGCCCCACCGGACTGGTGTGTTGTCAGCGTGAACCGTCAACCGCCGACACAGCGGTATGCTGCGACAAATCAGTTGCTTGGATGTGGGCCAACGAGGAGTGGACATTTTGCCGCCTAGGTGCGGTGGGCTGCTGAGTGTTGAGCGCTCGTTGTGCATCTTTTAGTTTTTTGCAACTGACCAGTGACGTGAAGAACATTTGCTCCATACACGCGCATCTGCGACACGGTGTGCCAGGTGTCTGTGTGTTTATATGGCAGCTGTTGTGCTCACTGCACACGGGAAGTGTTTCAGGACCCATACTCACATGACTCCATTTATGAGGTCGCATTTTACCACAGTTATCACCTTTCAAGGCTGAACAACTTCCTCGCCCATTTCTGTCCTTTCGTAATGTTGCTTTCGGTAGCGTGCCTGCATTTGTCCTGCTGCACCTCAAGCTGGCAGTAAAAAGAGAAGTATTGTCTCCATTTTTCTAAAGCGAAATGGCGGAGCAGCTTTCAGTGCCGGGTACGTCTGAGAGATGCGGTTGTGTGAGCGGCTTAAGTGGCAGTGGCAGTGGAAGTGTCGAATCTGCGAAGAGATCACCAGGGAGTGAAGGGAGCACAGGCCAGCCAACGCTGCGTCGACGGATTGAAGATGAGGTTCCGTGTTCGAGTACGAGTAGCATTGTGGGGAGCATGCAGTCGTATGAGTACCGTGACTTGGGAAAGGAGAAACTACACGACTTTCTGAACGAACACTTCGGCGAAACGTTTAATGCAAGGAATGTGTCGATGGAGGTGTCCATAATTTTTCCAACGGATACCATCAGTGATGAAGCAATTCTTGGAGGAGTGATTGGACTGCCGTTGTTTGCTAAGTATAGGGACAGCGAGGACATAAAGAGAGCAGTGCGCGATTTGAATGGACGAGGGGTAGTAACTATCGGTCTATGGAAGGGTCACGAAGCTGAAAAGAAGAATAACATGTGCGCTATAGCGAAAGGTGTACTAAACGCTGCATTACCGGTTGCTGAACAATGGTGGGGGTGGAACGCAAAAGACGACAGGGGCGGTTGTGCCCGGCGCCTTCGAGTCTGTGCTGAATGCGAGGTGGAACCACGTGCTGTCTGGCGAGGCAGGTATGCCGCTTGGCATGTGCGTGGTTAATGGCCGTCCAAGGAGCGTGTGGCCAATGAAATCAGTGAATTACAATCCATCGCCGTTTGAGGTTGACAAGCAGGCACCGCGCAACGGCAAGTCGTTTGGCTGTGGGTTGTACCTGCTGTACGACGCGGCGAAGGTGCTTGCTGTCGCGTATTTTGTGCGTGGCTCCGCGTACCTCTTCCACAAGACCGGTGTCATGACCAGGCGAGTTGTGTTTTACAAGAAGGCGGATAACGCGGTGAGCGCATGTGGCACATGGCGAATGGGAGGCAAGAGGCGTTAGTCAAATGAAAGGCGGCTGAGGGCGTGGAGGACGCGGCACAGAACTGCCGCGCGAAGTGTGGCTTCATCATTTTTTGATGTTGGCGAGAAGTATCGCCATGGGCTCGGGCTACCGACGCCTGAATTGGGCTGCGTTGTGCTCTCGTCGCCGAATAAAAGTAATTACGAGGAGTGGGAGAAGCATAAGAATGGACGCTTCATTTTTATCAACTGCTACAACATGGGTGAGATGAAGGCGCTTTTTGCGTGGCAGCAGCGGGCTCTGCTGAATGCGCCCGTGAACAATACGAGTGCACGGGCAGATAACGACACTCTCTGGCGTGAGGTTGAGCTACGCGTTGATGAGGTGTGCCCACTGCCGCGCTACGTGTTTGACAATAAATCATACAAAGGAAGATGCAACCCGATTGCAGACAAGTTGAAAAATATTTTCGAGCAAAATGCAGAGCATTACATGAAGATCCTTATGGGTAATGAGGAGTGGATCGAGAAGGGAAGAACGCATGCCGTCATAAAGCTCGCGTGAACGATAGTGCGTGGTGTGGAACATTGCAGAAACCACCCAGTCTCCTCTGCGATTGAAACGAAACTCAGGGGCACAGCGCTTTTAAATCACTGTGGGAAGTCGTGCCTGGCGAGGGTGCTTGTGACGATGGATGGGGATGGTGCGAACACGCTAGAACAAATTGGTGCATGCGCCTTCCTGTATCCGAGTATCGTGGAAATGATTGTCGCAAAGATGAAGCACCTTGCCGGGCCAGTAGATGGTAATAACGCGCAGACTGGTGCTGCAGAGCGCGCGTGCTGTGTGGAGCTGTCCGCGTTCGTACAATGTGCTTAGTGTCGGATCAAGGGTTAAGTGTGGCACGGAGCCACCAGTGATAGGCAATGTGGAGCATGATGTCTTGTACATACCTGTTGCGAGGGAATTTCCTGTTGTTGATGCGTTTTACTTTGTTAAATCTCTGACTGGCAACGCTGTTGGTGTGGACGCGGTGGCAGACGCGGGAGCTGGTGAACACTGGACCCTTGTGTGCGTGCAGGTGACGAGGCAGAGCAAGCACGGCACTAGCACTTATGCGGTGAATGACTATATGAGCAGGATGGCACAACTGTTCAATGGCTGGGCGCAGCTGAGGGACAGCCTCGCGTTGGAGATGATCTATGTGCAGCACGTTGACAGCAAACCAATTACCCGATGGCAAAGATGCGAAAAGAGCAAGCAGTGTACTTTGAACGAGCGCCAAGCTGCTTTCGCCCTCTGGGACAAGTGTGAGCAATATCGCGTGCTTCTGGACAAGGACATATGCACTGCTCTTTCAAGTTATGACAAAAGAAGGTAGTGTCACTGCTCCTAGTGTGACTGGTGTTGCATGTGGTGACGTGACTGGGGTTGAGAGTGACCTTGTGTTGGGCTTGCGGTAGTACCCATGGACGGTGCACGCACACTGAACGTTGAAAACGACCCTGCCAACACCGTTTGCGTCTGCAACGCACGCGCATAAACCAACGTTATTCCGACAAATTAGTGAAACCTTTCTCTGTTTTTATTCGATCTCGCCTTCGGTATTATCATGCCCCCTTTTGGAGTGGCGTTGTTGCGGGACCTTTGTTGCACCGCGGTGTCACACGACGTGCTTTAGCTGTTAACTACTGTAAACAGCTGCACGCACTACTGCACTGCATCTTTATTTGCTTTATTTTTGAGACTGTCGAACGTCACCCTGCTCCATGCCACGTGCTCGATAGCGGGAGCAGCTTGCGAACGGTTTTCTTCCTTCTCCCCCTACCAATCATTTCTTTTTCACTAGTGACTGCTCAAGCTGTTGTGTCCTTCGAGATCGCCCCACTGCGGTCCTCGCGGTTATTCCCACTTTTGTTCAAATGGTGCCACACATTCCGATCACCCTGTTTGGCACCCTGCGCGCCATGTTCTCCGCATGATCGCTCACTTATCTTAGTGCTAGTCGGTGCCTTGTTGGAATTGGGCGAGGGGGTTATCGAGGGGACTAGTGCATGAGGCATGTGGTTGTGTTTCGGTCTTTTGTGCTCCATGTCGGTTGACGCACCTGACAGAATCCAAAGCTTTTTGCTGCACCACACTCCCATCGCGTCCAGTTCAGAAGACAATGGCGAACCGAGGCCACAGTGAATAGCCAGCGTTGGTATCGCTCTCGTCCTGGTCACGAGAAAATTGTTGTGTGTGGGTGCAAGAGCTTCCATGGCATGGCGCGTGTCGCGGAGAGAGGTGTGTGCATCCAGCAACCAAGTGCAGCCTACGCTTGGCAATGCGCTGCGTTAGAGCGTGGGCACAAGCGGATAAAACACAGCGCTTATGGACACCGGGATGTGCGAGCACGGCGGTGTGGTTCCATGCCCGGCGATGGCCGTTGCACGCTGAAGGCGATATTCGTGGCTAAGTCATCAGCTGCGCTGTCGCTGGTGTGACCAGCTTTGGACTTTACTGTGTGCTCTTCAGTCATTTTTTGCATGCGGCGATTCCCACCGCAATGCCTGCAGCCCACACAAAAAATGTGCCAGCGCAAGTACTATGTCTTGTCAGTGATAATACACGTCCTTCTAGTATTACGGTGTGTGAAGTGACTTGCCCCGCGTCAAAGCTCAGTAACCCCAATTGCTCAGTGGCAGTTCGACACCGCTTGCCTCTGAGCCGTCTTGTATGCGTCGCGCGAGAAAAGTGCTGCAAGTCATGCGTGGCTATGCATGGGCACCGCGACCCCATCGGCAGCATGTTGTGCATCCCTTGGAGTTGCCACCCTCTTGCTGCTGAGGTTCTGCGCTACGATGGCGCTTTTGTCGCTCGTTTGAAACGATGGCCATGCTGCACGCGGGTGGCTGCTATTGAAGACAGCTACTTCTCTGAAACCACGCTTTTGGCGCAGCTGGCGCGGTTGCTTCTCGTCCGTTCGTGTGCTTAGTTTGTGGCAAGAGTGGTTAGCGCGTTGCATGTTTTTTGCGTTGCGCCGGCGAATGCCCCACTTTGACACGAGGCATGTGCATTACTGGCTTAGTACTGCACACAGCTGCTGCACCATGTGGCGAGTGGTTCCGCCTGCCGCTGAGCCTCCGAGACGTTCTACAAGGGAAGTGCCTTGTTCGCATGTGTGTGTTTGATGGAAGCCATGCACGTGAATCAGTACATTCGTCGATGCGAGAACAAGGTCGTCTGACCTCTAGTGCCTAGCGGACTCTGTTCGAGTATGTGCCACCAGAGCGACTAGCTGGTGCCATTCGAGAATGGGCATTTAAACAAATGCTGTCCTGTTGTCATGTGCAACTGAGAACGTACTACTGGTCCCTGCTGGTGCCGCAGCGCCACTGCGGTTGTAGGGCTGAGTGTTTTATTGGGAAGAGGAATGCGTGCCCGTATGTGTTTCTCTAAATCGGTGCGACTGGGGAGACTGACTCAGTGTGACCAGCTCTACCTTTCTTGGCGTTATCATACCTCTAGACGAAGCGAGTGGCGGGCGCGCTCTCTTGCTTTTGTATATCCGACCTCGCGGTCGGTGTTTTTGGTGCTGAGGCCGTGGAGGTCCTGACGGGAAGATGGGCAGTTTGGGGAGGGCGAACTGTTTTGTCAAGGCTCGATATCTGGTGTGCTGGCAGCTGAGTGTTTCCTCGTCTCTTTGTTGGCTGCGGCAGTCGTCGTGTTGATCAGAAAGGGTGCCCCTTGTTGATATTTCAGAGACGCAGTGCCGGAGATCATTTGCTATCACTCTGGGGCCCATTGCCGTTGAATCTTGGTCAGATAGACAGGCACCCATTGTGCGGCAGATGAGCGGGCGCAAGGTGCGCAGTGCAGCCGAGAAGTGCAGCACATACCGTGCCGTTTGAGCTCCTCCCGTTTGTTGCTGTTCAGGTGTCTTGAAGGACTGGCTCGCTGACGGTGTCGCGTTAAGGACGCGCTTTAGGTTTCAACGCCTAAGCTGTCGCGGCCCATGTTTCCAAGTGCGGAATCAAGCAGCGTGGTTAGTCAAGTTGCGCGGTGGCTTCGTGGCTGTGTGAAGCGTGAATGGCACGATGGCGCCTAGCTGTTGGGGCACGAGGCGTGTGACGCTTGCTGCGTAAGTGTTGTGCGGTAATCTGTAGGTACTAGTGCCGCTAGTGCATGCTCTAGTTCTCTGCGTTTGTGTGTCACTCTGACGTTGCGCATGCACGTGTGAGGGAGTTGTGCTGTCGGAGCTGTGTGTGGAAAGTGCAACGGGGCAGTGGTGCGAGAGCGTGACGTACGTGTAAGCGACGCCTTTATTGACGCGGCGAGCCGGCTACTGTCGCCATAGATTCGCTGCGTAGCAGGGTGTTTGAAGAGGCATCACTAAAATAAGCCAGGATGCGTAGTGCAGTGGCAACTGTGCGTCCCGCACCAGAGCGAGATCGCAGCAGTATGCACGCAGCAACAACAAAATTCCACGGCATGGTTCTCTGCAAGCCCGAAGCGCATTACTGATCGTAATTCAGAGTGCGTCGTGAATTTGTCTCATTTGCTCCATGCTGTTGCTGTTCGCTTTTCACAATGAATACCGGCATATTGTTTATTTTTGTGGCGCAGCTCTTTTTCGGGAGCGGAGCCAGCTACCTTCTTGATGCCGGCCACCAACCCTTGTAGGCCGCACCAGGCGAGTGACAAGAGGACAGTGAATGACCAGGTGATATGCGCAAGGCGGTTTGAAGCGCGACAGTTGCAGCTGAGGCACTATGAGGCAAACGGGCACGGCAGCACTGTCGTCACCGGACATCGCGTTGTGCAGAGACTGCGAGATCTTTAACCGGAAGTTCACGCTTGGCCCGGAGAGTGGTTATTGTTGGATAACGTCCGATGCGTTCGTGGGCACCAGCCTGGACGCGATTGCTCCCTCCAAACACGCCCGTGCACCGTACACGTGGAATAGGGCGAGGTGGAACGAATGAGTCGGTGGCGAGAGGCATCCGGATGGCCACAAACACGACAATTCCTAAGAGCAAGGGCGCAGCGCCGCCCTTGTGGACGCCGGAGTTGACGAAGTTGGACAAGATGGTTCAGGAGTGCGGGAATGAACGGAAGCGGTGTGTGCTGATTCGCTGGCGGAGGAAGGTGTTGCTGACACGGCACTGGGTCGGTGGAAGGATGATGCATCCTTGTTAACAGCTGATGGCACGAAAACATGGTCACTGGCGAAGGCGATATGCGTGCCGCGGCCGCTGACGTCGCCGGTGCTAGTGGTGTATGGCCATCCACTGACCAAGCTCCAGCGGGCACAAGCATTGGCCAACGTGTGCACGGTCAGGTCAACGAAGGCACTACATGCACCAGAAATGAAGATACCGAGCACCAGGCACAGCACATTCCGGGCTATCACCGAGGCACAGCTGGACGTTGCGCTGCGTGAGCTGTCCTCTGGCGCGGCACCGGGCAACGACGAGATACACTGCGTGGAGCTGAAGCAGCTAGGCAGAGTGGCAAAAAAGTGCGTGCTGCGACCGCTCAACTGCAGCTTGCGCATTGGGCAGGTGCCAGCCAAGCGGAGGCACGGCATCATAGTCCCGCTGCTGAAAGCGAACGGGCCAGCAAGCCGCACGGCATCTTTTCGGCCGGTGACACTCACGAGCACGCTGTGCAGGCTGATGGAACGCATCGTGGCGCGCCGCGTGAGGGACTGCATTGAGGACAAACTGCAGCCACAGCAGGCAGGATTCAGGCCGGGGCGATCGACGCTAGATACGCTCATGCAGGTGACAAGTGCTGTGCGGCGAAGGAAGGATGGCGAGAAGACGGCGGCTATGTTCATTGACTATGCGCGTGGCTTCGATTCAGTTGATCACGGCTGCATTGTGAAGGAGCTTCTATCCTTTGGCGTTGAGAGGCATTTGGTGGCGTGGATCGCGTGTTTTCTGCAGGAGCGCACGGCGCAGGTGAGGGTGAACAACGTGTTGTCGGAGGATATCGGCCTCACCGGTGGTGTTCCCCAGTGCTCGGTGTTGGGACCGTTGCTGTTCATTGTCCTGGTGGGCTCGCTGAGCAGGCGGCTCAGCTGCAACCCTGGGCTGCAGCATGGGTTCATCGCGGACGATCTCACAATTGTGTGCACGAGCGCCGATCCGAGTGAAATCCAGCAGACCATCCAGCAAGGGTCGGATTGTATCACAAATTGTTGGGCGGAGTGCTGCATGGAGGTGTCAGTTCGCTTTCGTGCACAAACAGAAATACCAAGCGACATGTTTTGCTCTGAAACTGCGTGCGCACACAGCCAAGTTTGTCAATCGCATATTTGTTGTCGTGTCTCCGCCTCTTATGCAAAATAACACGGAGCGCTAGCAGTTTATATACGGATACGAGCGAACATCGTAACCATCGCCGTTCGTTTTTGTGCATTGCACGATGCCATACGCCGAAGACCGCCGCGCATTGTCACAAAAGCCTCTGCAGCCAAGAGGGGACCAACTAGTTGTTATGCTCCTGATTTTAAACTGCTAACTCGCTGCAAGGTCAACTGCCAAATTTCGTGTCATTCCGCATTTTCGCTGCTGGTCCACTCTCAAATTGTGGAACCTTTGCTTTCGCCCAACGGGCGTGCCAGTGCTTACAACTGTTTGGGTGATCCCATCGTGCGTGTGGGGAGCTAAGAGCTTCAACAGCGCTCAGTAAGCAAATTCGTCCACAGCTGCGCACGCTAGTTGCTCGAACTGCCTTTTTGCAGCACATGTGTGCGCTGGCGATACTCCCATTTATGTGAAGAACTTTACATAATGTGTTGTTGAAAAGGCGTTGGAATGGACTTGTGAGGTGCCTTGTGACTTTCGTCAAATAACGCGCGACGATATACCCACCAGAGCGCGTGCAACTGCTGAGCGCAGTAGCAGGCAGCCATCTTTAACCGCACGACACGCGAGTGCGAGGCCGTGACGGGCCAAACACACCAGAGGCCGTTGTGAGTCACTCCTAGTAGAACCTTTTCGGAGCGTGCCACGGTGCAGCTCGCAACGTTGAAGGCATAAGCCACAGAAGGTGAAGGCGGTGAACCTTTTCGCCAACTGCACGACAGCCAAAACTTGCTTGCTAGCTGCACGTGAACAAGTACTTAGACGCTTAAATTGCGGTTCATGCGACTAACCGCACCAACGGGATGTTTTCACGTCCAGAGTGCAGTATGGAGTTTGCCGTCACACGAGTGCATCGCGACTCAGTATGCCAGCCATTTCGTATTCGCATTCGCCAAACATGGTCGCACAGGACGAACGTGAGTTGCGAAACGCGTTAGTCACTCCTTCCTTTGTTGGCGCCGTGCAGATGTGTTTGCTTGCTTTTACAACATCTCCATGTTGGGCCTTCCCGTCAGACGCCACATCAGAAGCGGCAGGCAATTTATTGTTATACCAAAGCCTTGATACGCACCACAGGGAGAGCTGGCTTGAAGTGCGGTGACTCGAGCAGCACTTGTTCGACATGTTAGGTCAAGCATCATGGCACTCGACTTCCAAACCCCTCTCTCATTGCCAATTTTTCGATGCCTGACTCTGGAGCTGTGTTGGGCAGAGTCCATGTGTTGGTTCGCTGCCCGGTGGACCGTGAGAAGGGGGCCGAGTGTCAGCTCTTGTATGAACGTGCACGCATCCGCAGTAGAGTCGTCTCGGGGTGCGTAAACGCACACACGTCGCGCCGCTCAAATCGCGAGCTCCTTCTGCAGCTTTGTTGTCTGCATTTCTTTATACGTGCTATGTCACCTGTTTGCATAAGTACATCGTTGCGTCTCTTAAAGGATGCCTATACTTCTCGTCAGTGCACCCTTCGTCCCATTTTGTCTTGGCCTGCGCCTAGCACTGGCTCTAGGCCTAGGAGACAGCAAAAGTGTGCTGGCCCCTGTGCGATGCATCGCAATTCCCCAATTGTTTTGCAGCACTTTTTTTTGCGCGTGTTTGCCCACGCGTCCTCCTGGGTTCTGTACATTTCTCTGCGCTTCTGCTTATTCGTTTCTTATGTATACACCTCTATGCGCATCATGCCTTGCTTGCTTCTTTTCATGTGTTGTTGTGCGCCCTGTCAGTCATTGGGGCCGTCGGGCTGGCTTTGGTGTTCATTTCGCATGTTGACTCGCATGTGCCAGTGGCATCCCGTGTTTTCTTTTTCTTTTCTTTTTTCGTTTCTCTAGGTGGTCTTTCAAATCACGCAATGCTTCAGTTTTTCTGCCTTTTGGCTGTCGCGTACGCCTCTCTGCTTCCCTGCAGCAATGCAGGTATTGGGGATCTGGCGTCTGGCAGACTAAGGTGCACAATGCCTAACGGCATTGAGGTTGGGTATGAGGGCCTAGTCGCGGAGATGAAAACAGCGTCTTGCATGTTGGGGATGGACGTTGGCGAAGGTCTGACCGTTTTGAAGGAGTTGCGTCGCTCGCACGATGAAGAAAAGGGCAAATCCAAGAACAGCAGAAAGAGCAAATCGCTTATTGGTCAGTTCCTCAAGGCGGTGGGGGAGGATGCCCTTGATGCAATTGCAGAGTATGTGAACAACGGCATTCTAGCAAAATACCAGTCGCACGCAGCTGTCTGGCTTGCGCGGGATCTCGTGAAGATCGTTGTGGGATTCCAAGAATGCAAAAGCACGACAAGCGCCAATTTCGAGGTCGCTATACAAAAACTTAAGAGTGCTTCACGGTTTAAGCGCTGGAGGGAAATGTTCAAGTTGTGGAAATCTGTGAATAATGGGCTCCATAAGTCATACGATGAGATACAGACGCTGAGGAGCACTCTATCACACTGTCGAAAAGACCTTTCTCCCGAGGAGGTTGGAGCGTACACTGTTTTTGCAGCAATTGCCGACGACATGGGACAAAAGTTGGCTGCTGCTTTAACGCCAGCACACGAAGACTGGACGTTGCCGTCCTCGGGTGACGCTTTTGAGGATGAGATGGTGAATAATTAGGAAAGATAAGGGAAGAGTGATTAATGGGAATAGAGTGGAGGGCCGGGTCTTAATTGTTACCACGTGAACAGAATTTTAAAGCTTTGTGGGATGAAGTTTAATGAGAGATGGAGAGCAGTTGGTCTTGCAAAGTGCGGGCGTGAAGTGGCGAAGGTGGCCAACATAATGCTCTCCGATGCGCACTGGGAGTGAGGGCAGGTATGCGGTGTGTAAATGTGTTTGTGTTTGTTGGTAAATAATTGTAACGGAGGAGGGCTGACCGCACTTGTTTGGCGGGGTGCTTCATCGCACTCGCCACGGTGAGACATTTGCCGGAATGCAGCTTTTAGTTCATAATCGGTTCAGCTGCTCGTGCTTGGTGTGTTTGGGGTAACTCAAGTGATGCTGGTGATTTTGATTTCTGAGAGGAAAAAGATGTATATAAATCATTTCTTTTTTTTCTTTTTTCATGTTTTGCGACCACTTTAATTTATTACGGGCACTTTATAAAGCGCAATGAATCGAGCCATCTGCGGATTGAGACGAACAAACGGAGCAATGCAACGCAACATCGCTACAATATACGGCCATTTGAGTTCATTTTCATCTGCCTGTGGCGTTGTTGTGACTCGCCTTTGCGATTGATAAGAGGTTTTTCTTCTTCTTTTTTCGTCGCCTTTTCAGTCTTTATGGTGGCGGCGTGTGCGTCGGCCAATCGATTGCCAATGCGACAAATTATCTCGCGAGAGGCGGTTGGACCTCCCGCCACGCTTTCAGAAGTGAAGATATTAATGTTCTATTCACCTGAAAGGAAACAGGCTTATCGGCGGTAAAGCCCTGGCGCTATTTTAAAGGCGCTGTAGACGTCCATAAATTATTAGAGGCCGATCGAAACACGCGTCGCTGCTGCAGAATACGGCTGAATGCGTCAGTGAAGCCGCAACCCCTCTTTAACACAGCTAACCGCCTTGCGGTGTTGCTCAGCGTTGCGCTGCTGCCATCATAGTTCCAGGATTTGACGAGTTTCTAGTGCGCCGATGAAGGTGCAAATACCTTCGCACAACGGTGCCTTTTCATAGTGCTCCCTGACGCGAGAGGACGTGGAGGTCTTTTTCGAAAGTATGGATCAGCGCACCCAATCGCTGTTTTGACACGTCGGTCGGACGCGTTTCTAAAAGAGCTTGTCGGAGGTGTGGAGACGGCGCGCATTTGGGCGACGGCGGCCGAAGCACCCCATGCAAGTGGAAGTATGCAGTAGCGGGGAAAAAAATCAAATGATGTAAGCGGTCGATGGCATCTTCCACGAAGCTACAGGAGAAACTGACACATAAAAACAAACGCAGGGCACCGGACCCACATGCGCTCGGCAGCATCATTTGTCAGTTTTGTTTTTGCCGCTAAACAGAGCAGGCAGTAAAGTTGTCTGGGCCCAAAGCGCGCAGCACTCAGAATCCGTGGAAGTTTTTCCTTACCAAGTTGGAGTTGACCGCCAACGACCTTCCGCTGTGTGCTGTGTCGGGTTGAATTTCTCATGGCTTTCGAAACTTTCACATGCACACGAACGCCACAGACAGGCCTTGGTGCCATTGACCACACATTTCGAGGAGAAGACATGTGTTTATTGGACTTTAAGTTTAACATTCCCGAAAGTAGAGTGAATAGTAAAAAATCCGCATCTCTTTCTCTCGTTGTGCATTTGCCCCGCTCGTGCTGCGCTGGACTCGCGATCACTGCTCCTTTGACTCTGCAAACCGGCAGGGGACGTTGAGCGCGACCCCGACCGCACCTTCGCACCATACAACGGAATATTGAAGCAGTTTGCCTTGGTTGATGGGTCAGCTTCCCGGACAGTGTGCCGGTAGTCTGTTGAATGGCGTTCCAAAATCAACTTCGCTGTCGCAGAGGGAGTAGACGGTATCCAGCGCTGTGGGCAAGCGGTGGCTCTTTTTGGCCCGAGCGAGTTTCATTTCTGGTTCATTGTCTGTCTGTGTGTGTGTGTGTGTGTGTGTGTGTGGATGGATAGCCTCTCATGTTTGAAGAGTTCCTTCAAGAAGCTGCCAAGTTGGGCACTGAAGAACACTTTCTCTTCCTTCAGTGTTTCCAGTCCAGCTCATGACTGCACACCTTTGGTTGGAGAAAATGCATGGCGGTAGGCACATCATATGCAAGTTGTATGTAGACTGAATTTGTAATATAAACCGTTGATACCTCACCAGCCACACTGACACGACCTCCCTGCTCCGTAGGCCGAAGTGGCACGGACGAAATTATATGTTACTGATACTGCATGTTATTTTGCAGTACGTGACGCGTCATGCCACGGGCGCTGTAAAGGCCACGTCATGCGTTTTCATCGTGCTTGATATCACGCCCCGCGTTCATAGCACCTAACGGGCGCTAATTCCACTTGTAATTGTCGCCGCAACACGAATAACCGATATCCACTCCTGCCTTTTGTGCATTCGGTGTGCAATGTTGATCAAATTATATGGTAACGGTGGTCCATGGAGTCTTTACTTTGCAGCGACGGTGGTAGTTTCCTCAGTATGCTGACGTTTTAATGGCGCACGGTTGCAGCGTCACAAGTCTTGTTACGCAACTTGACCGTCTGGGCGCTTGGAGGCATATTTCTACCTAAACCCATTTCGGCATCCCTTGTATTTGCACACACTTTTATTTTTATCTTACTGTTGTTGTTGTTGTTGTTGTTGTCCGTTGGTGCGTTTCTACCCTTCGAAAATGCGTGTTGATGGACCAGAGCTTGTCTTTGAAGGTTTTTCTCCGGTGAAGCACAGGGCCATCGCTAGCATCTTTTGCTGTTGTGCCGGTTAACACTACACTGCCGTCCCGGGTATAACTTCATTTGGGATGCGGTCCTTTCTGTATGCTAGCAGATGTTTCGAAACAATTAACTTGCCCATCGTGCTCGACTTTTGTATGCATTTTTTTGCTTGCGCTTTTTGTGGTGAACCAATTGCCTCTCTTCCAATTCATTGCTACGCGATTTGTAAAAGTTTTTTCTCCTGATCGCTCCTGTGATGTCTTTTTGATGGTCTTCACGCCTTTTATTTCCAAACTCTGTTGTGCCAAATGCTCCTGTTTTTGGAGCACCATTTTTTTTCTCACGGAACTCACTTCTAAATAGGGATAGGGTGAAAATGTACGCAAACGTTGCTTTCCGCCTCGCTGTTTTGCTGGCTGTGACAGCGCTGTGCTGCATGACAACTTTTGGAGTTGCAGGAGCTAAAATGCAGAAAAAGTCCGCAGCGATAACCAAAGAAAAGACGCATGCGGCCTGCCAGTGGGTTGGCATGCACAACATGTTCGATTCCACATTTACTGCCATTTATGAAATTGCTTCCAACGCGAGTTCAACCGTGGAGGGGTTTATGGGCAAAATTAACAAAGCATGGGAAAAAGCTGTTGTGATAAACGATTCGTTTGTAATTGAGGAAATTAAAAAAAACAATTATACGGCAGCTGAGACTGAACTGCAGCTGCACAACTCGATGGAGGTTGTTTTGCAAACAAAAGCCTTAATAAAAAGTTACTTTCTTCCAGCTAATGCGGGTGTTAGGTTTCATTCTGACATTAAAGACGATGTTGAAAAGCTGCTCGAAAACTTTACAATCTGCACGGCGCAGTACAAGATGACGCCCAGAGACATGCAGGGTGCTAAAACAGATATCGAGTCTAACTTGACAAATCTAACTGATTAGAAAGAAAAGGAAAAGAAAGTGTGGGATGAAACTGTGAGAAATGCGTTGCCCGTGTTTAAACAAAGTTTCTGGAGGGGAGATAAAAGGGGATACCTGAAAAACATTCTTGAATCGCTTAAGAAAGAACTTGAGAAGGTTATGATTCCGCTAATTAATAGTAAACTTAACCTGACCGTAGTGCAAGCCGGAACCCTCAGTGTAGAAAAAGAAACTGCTACAAAAGTGGGGAATATCAATCAAAGGTTAGTACAGGAGTACAAAGCACTATGCAGCCCTCGTAGACAGCTCTCTGCAATGTCTTCATTGCTCAGTAATCTCGAGAAACGCCTGCTTACGAAAACCACGGAACATGAAGGAACTCGTGAGAAGGAAAAGGAGCACATGCAAGCAATAAAAAAATACATTACGACTTTGAAAACAGTTGTACCTCGTTCAGACTTCGCCACAACAGCAATGGGACACGGACAAAGGCCAGGAACTACCCCGCTAATGGCGAATGCACAGCCTAAAACTGGAAAGATTGGTGTTTATGATGCTGAGAAAGTGAAGGATGATATCAAGGAGATGAGAGATCGCGTTGCGTTAACACTGAAGTCTTTAGAGGGACACGTGGAACATATCAAACGAAAAGCTACACGGCTTTCTGGGAAACACAGCATTACGGAGGAGTGTGGTGTGCCTGTTCATGAAATAACACCAAACACTTTGGAAGCGATGACGGATGAACTATCTAATGCGGAAAGGGGAATAATTCCTGAAGACCTGCGCAGCAATCTGAAGACCGTCTCGAATAAATGGGAAAGCCTGCAGAAATCGATGGCCGAGTTGGACAAAGTTGCCGAGGTTGCAAAATCTGACGTGAATGTGGCTGAAACGCAAAGCAAGGAGACTGAACTTGCTGTCGTGAAGGAGTTGGTTGTAAAGCGAGAGGAGTTTTGTAAAGTTATGGACCATCTCAATGCGGTGAAGAGCCATCACAACTCACTCGAAGCGCGTGCTCGAGAAGTGCAGTCAGGAGTGCAGGAGGCGAAGAAATACGAGGAGTCGGCAGGCACAGAGGCAGGGCTCATCCAAAAATATGTGAAAAAAATTGTTGCCACGGGCGCAAGGACCAAAGCAGCTGTTGTGAGGGCGATGGGAGCGTGTAGGGCCGCAGAGGCGGCGGCTGCAGAGAAGGATGCGGACGTCTTTGCCTCCGCTGCAGGCGCGTGCGTGGCTGCTAAGAGGGCCGATGATGAAGGCCGTGAAACGGAAAAAACGAGTAGTGCAGTGAAGGGGTTTGAAAAGAAAAGTGGTTTTGCCCTTGCAGGAATACGCAAGTCAGTGAAGCGAACTGCTGTTGCAGAAGGTACTGCGTTCAAGTCGAAAGAAAACATCACTGGTGCATTACATAAAATTGAAGCTGTTGTGGAACGTGTTAATAAAACGTTTAACGATGCTGTTACCAAACTTCCCGGTTTGCAATCAGAAGGGTACATGAAGGAATGCAACAAGGATGGTACGGCTGCAGCGGCGGAGAGCACTGTGGGCACATTTGAAGTCAACATGCAAACACTGCTGCAGTTTGTCAATGAAAGCGAAGGGTCAATCATAAACAATTCCGTTACGGTGTTGCGTGAAAGTACGAAGCAATTCGACAATGCCTTGAACGAGGCAAAAAAGTTTTCAGCCAATGCGAAGTCTGAAAGTGAGCAAGTGAAGGCGATAAGAGCAGCAATCAAATCCAGCGCGCACGTGGCCCGCGAGACCGTGAGGCGTGCAGAAGATGCTGCACGAGAGGCGCAGGAGGCTGCCAGTCGTGTGGCCTCCGGTTGCGAGCCCTTGCACAGGCAACTGCTCAGTGTACTGAGCGGGGCTGTGTAGGAAGATGTTGCTGATGTAAGTGCTTTGCTGCGTGCGGACACGTTAAGCAAGCAGGAATGAATATCCCACTTGGTGCGGCAGCTTGCTGTCAGGCACGTGGCACCTTCTAACATTTCCCCCTCACCCTGTTGGAGGCACGTTCCGTTGCACATAACTAAAGAAACTTCTTCATATGCGTACAAATCCCGGGCTGTTTGTTGCACGTGTCCCGATGTTTCTGCCATTCCTAAAAGAAACGTTTTTTGATTAAAATTTGCTGACTGTTGCCGATAACGCCTGGCTCTAAATCAAATGACCTTCTTTTATGCAAAAATACCCCCTTTTCTTTTACATGTAATTTTCCGGTATGTAAAGCGAGAAGAAGTAACTAATAAAAACAAGCGATTTTTTGAAACTTTTGCCCCCGTTTTATTTCCACCGCTGTTTGCCATTTGCATGACGATGAATAACAGAAGCATTCCCATGTTGCAATTAATGTTGGCGCCCCATCTCCATGTTAAATATTCCCTCCTTGCCAGAGGTTTCGTGCACGTCGCTTTAACTGTAGGCAGCTGCGGCGACTCACGTTTTCACCGTGTAGGCGCACTGGCACGCGGTTGGGTGTGTGTTCCCACACATTTTTGGCACTAATTCGATGGCAAGCCATATTCGTCCCACTTGTGTTCAAATAAACTGTCACTTTGCCATTTTGTACGTACCTGCTTAAAATAACAGCAATACACAATGAAAAAGAAATACGTGATAACACCTCAGGCACATCTTCCTTGTGTTGTGACCCCGTTGCGCACGTGCCACACCGTCCTTTCTTTTTCCCCAATCGCTAAGATTTGTATTGCTTCGCGTCGCTCGCATCTTATTCGCAGTAGGTAATCCGAAAGCGTTATTGTTACAGCTCACACAAGCAGTGGTGCGATGGTGCCGACAGTGTGCTTCACAGTGCGAGAAGCGACCTGATGAGCGCCACCTGCATGTGGCCAGGTCCACGCTGAGTCTCACACACAGCCATGGGAGCCAAGACGCGGGTGTGATTGTCCAAAGGCTTTTTTGCATTACCTCATCTACAACTACGGGTAGAGCAAGATGGCATCGTGCCCGGGCACACACACTGTAAGTGAGCTTCTTCTTTTTGCCCCTTTCGTGACAGAAAATTCGCATGTGCGCGTGCGATGCGGATGCGCCATTCGTGCCAGTAGAGGTGTCATTGTCTTCCCTGTTGACGGGCTATTTTACTTTGGCTGGATTGTACGTCAAAGTGCCGTTGCTGTCACACACTTCCTTCTGCACCGCCTTCGAGTTGGCGTCCTGTGGAACTTCGTTTAACCCCTGAAGTGACCGTGGGCGAAGCACACTCGACGTGGCTGTTGGACACGTGGTTGATGTCGTTGTGACAATGGAGTCGCGACATGCTCCGATGCTGTGAAGATGCGTTACGGAAACAAAGTAAGACATGTTTGCGCTTTCCATCGTGAGTTGCATTATTGCTTTTGTTTCTCACGGCATTTTCTGTTACTTAATGTTCTACACAGCCAAGAACGCCATGCTCAACATTTTTTCCTCGCGAAGAAGAAACGTTCAGCCAAACCGTCCTGCTTGCACAGCCACAAACTGATTTCACTGTCTGTTCATCGTGTTCATTGGCCACGTGCTCTGTCATTTCGTTCGTTCCGTGTGTTTTTTCAGCCGATGCCTCTTCGGTTTGGCGCTTCGAGGTGCCTTTCTCATTTGTTGATGTCTGTCATGCACTGCGCCTGTTCCAGTCGTGAGGTGACCATGTTGCCGTTGTGTGCTTCGTGCGAGAAATATAGCCATAAAAGCACTTTTCGCTTTCTGCACAAAACGCCCGTCCCGTCCAGAGCGTGCGTTATAGCTACAAGTAACACGCACTTGTTCTAAGGTGTGCCGCTTTTGTCCTCCTTGGAAGTGCTCGCGATGCTTTTGCACAGGATGATGTCCTGAGGAAACTTGATGAACCAGTTGACGTGTACGCTTGCGACCGCACACATGTGCATGGCGGCGCGCAATGTCTTGGTGATTGTATTTCTAACAGGGTCAGGGGCGGGGAAACCAACATAAACTGCTCGCGCTATGAAGGAGAAAGTGGGGAGGCTAATTTGACTGATTGCTCGCCCACTGGTGAACTCGAGGTTGTGTTCGCTGGATGTAGCGGAACTGTGCAAGGAATTGGACGTGCAAATCCAGATATCAGTTTAATTGCTTCAAGCTGCCCCGCGAACCAAAATATGCGTTCAAGTGTCAGCAGTTGCACCACAAAACACAGACCATATGGGGGAATACCGAGCTGTAAAGAAACCCTGACAATTTTTGCGCATCGAAGCACCTCATCCAGCAGGAACATTGTCCACTCCAAATCGAGCGGCGGCGGCAAAGCAGAGAACAAACGAGACGATGGGACTGAAGATGCACCGCAGACCACTGCGACTAACATCACGCAAAAGAGTGAGGAGAATAATTCCAATCTGGGCAGTGCAAAAAAGAGCGTCGCAGAGAAGGTCAACAGCTCGGAGTCGTTCGGTCGACTGAGCGCCACCGTTTTGATCTGTCATCGGCTGCGCGCGCCTTTGATGGTGCTGCTACCCCCTTGGCGCCATTTGAGAAGTTGACGTATGACTCCACACCGGCTGTCTTCAAAATAAAGTGGAGTATTAATGTGTTGATGCGGTACTGTGGCGATCACTGGTGGTGTTCGATGCGGATGCTCCCAAGCCACGGCACCATTCGTTTGCCCTACCTCGTTGCACCCAGTTCCATACTAAATGTGAATGTTTCCGCTGTTATGTTATTTCGTTAATGATAATGTAATAGATAAATAAATGCCTTTTGAATGTGAGTCGAGTGATTATTGAGAACTGCGTGCATGAAGTCCTGCACCGCGGTATACATTGGTGCATTTCCATGCCCATCGCTCCATTGGAGATGGAGAAAAGCCGACTGTGAACCATCGCCGCTCGTGAGTGACTTCCCCCCCCACCCCCCCCTCCCCCCCTCCCTGCACACCGTATAGTTCTGTAGGTCTCTTGTGTTGAAAAACGCCCCTCAACTTCCTCTCTCCTCTGTTTTCATTGGATCTCATTAATGAAACCCGTCATAGCTTTTTGCGTCCAGTGCGTTCGGCAGTAACAAATGTCACACCGCGCTCCTTTGCGGTAAGCAGCTTGTACGAGGGAAATAACGGCACAAACCATTGGTTGCAGCAGTGTTTGAGAAAGACCACATTTCTCCGTCCGTTTCACGTGACGAAAGTCTCCCGTATGTGTGCAATGCAACAGAGCCAATTCAAAGTAAGTTAAGCAGCCTCTCCCCTTTCATGTCTTGATCGTGTAGTGTTTGTTGGCAAGGTTGAGGCGTGGCACACGCGCACGCCTAGATACACCTAACTGCTCTCGTGCTGTTACTCGTGCTATGCGACGCAAGGGCAGCACCGTTAGCCGTGCCACACTACTGAGTCGCGCCCGTGCGTGTGATGGTCCAATGGTCTAGTGACAGGTAGTGCTTGTTGGATGAGCGAGCAACCTGGGGCTTTGTCCTGTTGGTACCAAGATTGCAGTTGCAGAGGAGCACTGCTGTGCCATCGGTGGCAACCTCCACCGCGGGCCAGGCTCACTGCTCCACGGGCCAAAGTATCTCAACAGCCGCTCCACAAAAGCTGCCTGTTTTATGCAGTGTGTTGGGAATATTGTCCATAGAGGTCACTGACATATTCTGTCAGCTATTGGATCGTCTGTTTTTTACGCTCGTATGGATCCAGATCGTTGTTATACTCCAGCGACCGTACATGATAGTTTTTTCTCTACGTCTTATTTTATCGAGGTGGAGAGGCAAAATGCATCTTACAGTCATAAGGCTCTGCGATGTAACTGGACAACAGAGGTGGATTTTTGTACAATAACACACTCGTTATTTGTCGAGCGCAGCTCTTCACTGCGAATGTATCAGTTGTGCGGATGAGTCGTCACCAAGCATGTGAGTTAGGGGAGGCTGCGGTGTTATTCCGAGCGTTACCTATTCCCTATGCGGAGGGATTTTGTTGTAGATTGTTATTGGCCACCCTGTCATGCAGTGGAATGTTACAGGCAAGGAATGGGCAGCATGTATTACCGTTCTGCTGTAGACGTTCGTTATTTGCACCTGTTTTGAGATCTGCTTCATACAAAAACGTTCTACTGTGCTATTGTCCACTCGGTTTGTACAGGTGTGCCGAGACCAATTGATGCTTCAATTTCCTCTCACAATACCGCGCCCAGAATCCGCCATTACTTACATTACTGGGGGAGATACGGTGCGACACACTCAGGCGTTATATGACCTTTCCATCAGGCCCCGGCCAGGCATTTTCAAAAAAACCCTGCAGAGGAACTGGCGCTGAACGGAAGATAAGCCCAAACCTTTCGCCGTAATTAGCGTAATAAAGGGTCGAAAGCATGTTGTTTTATGTGTATTTTGACACTGCCACGTGGATTTCGTCGCTCCACCTCAATTTACGCCACCTCATTGCATCAGATGGTTACTGAAATAGGCCCAGAGACGAGTGGTGCAGAAGGCGCTACTATTTATTTCCATTTTGTTTGTGCTCATTTTCAGTGACTGGAAAGACTTATTTGCCACCTTTTGCGTGGCACTTACGAATGATGTGAACTTCACAGGATGGGGAAAACGCTGCCTAAAAGGTCTTGGCATTGAACTTTGTGCACAGGCGGCGCTGTGTGTGTGTGCTTGATTGATATTGATCGCGGAGCTGTTTTAAATAAAAGAACGCCCTTCTGCTTCCCTCTCGCCACTGCCCCGCTGGCTGTCACTGTTGATTCTCAGTTGTCTCAAGTGGCTTATCCGGCCTCATAACGCTCGCAAGAGCGCATATCAAGCCTTCAGTCTATCTCCTCCACGTCCTGTCACACACACACAAGGGCTGTGCGTACTTACAAGCACAAGTTGAAAGGTGTGAACAATAATGTTGAGACACACTCGTTTGTCTATTTTCATTTTGTGGCTGTCTGCTGCTTGTGCCACGGGATTTGAACGGCATCGCGACGTCAAACCGAATAACGAGTACGATAAGGAGGTTTTGTGGATTTGGTACTTGGTACTTGACACGCCGTTTCGGCAGGCGGAAGAATTTCTACAAGAGGTTTCGCGTGAGTTGGTGAGTATGCGCCATAAAAAACAGCAGCTTGAGAATTCCTTGAATGCGGTCAATGGAAGGGGAGCGCAACTTTTCGAAAAACAAACCAAATTTAAAGATGCCCTGAGCAGGCTACGGAAGGCATTGAACGAGCCCATTGATATTTATGCGAAGCTCGGCCAAGGCGTAAAAGACAAAATTTCTAAAATGGAAAAGTTAACAGGGGACGAGGAGAGAGTTGTCAGTTTCTTGGACGCCGTTGTGCGCCATGCGTGGGTTACAGCGGGCTCGACTCACAGTGGTTTCTAGTACCTTCGGAACAGTTTTAAGATTGCTTAAAAAATAAAACATCCAGGGATTATGAGGCAAGTGCACAGAGTCGTGTGAACGATGCCCTGAAAGAGGACAAGGGGAGTTTAAACTATACCAAAAGCTTGACTCTGTTACTGAATACGACGGCAGCTGATTATAAGGAAAATGTTACACACATGGTCAAGCCTATTCTTACCACATGGAAAAAGGAGGTTATCGCTCTTGTTAGGCAGTTCGTAAATGAAACGCAAGGAATTTGTCAAGAAATTGGTGAAGTAGGCAAACAGAAAGAAAGGGAAGTGAAACGGCTCGAGGTTCGAACTAATGAGAAGGAAGTGAGTAGATACGTTTTGGAGTCAATTGCAAATTCGAAGAGGCGTCACTGTTCTGAATTCGAGAAATGGCTTGAGCTGAGGAAAAGGCAGAAAATGGATGAAATGGCAGAGCAACAAGAAGTGCTGAATGTGATTGAGGAACTGAGGCTTCTTGAGGAAGCGATCCCTGCTGAGCGACTCGACAACATCAGGGAGCAGTTTGGTGCTGAGGCATTGCTGGACGCCTGTGGAAAATGGCGTGAATATGCGAATGATGCAAGGAACAGTTCGAGGCTTTTGGAAGCGTATTGAGGCAACATTTATTTAGTGGGGAAGTGGCGAAAGATGGGTATTCAGAAATTGATGAGCAACGCTTCTGCAACCGGATGGAGGTGGGCACTTTATGGCGAGTGTGAAGGGCTGCGCGTCGAGAAAGAATTAATGGAAAGGTCTTTAGATGAAGCAGATGGAAAGGATGTTGCCAATTGGAGTGAACTTTGTGGCAATGAGACGCCCGTATGCAACGCAGTGGGCGCCGAAAAGGTACTGACAAATCTTCTGGTGGACATGAGCAGCTGGGGAAGGAGTAACAGCACTGTCATGATTGCCGAAAATGAGAAGGCTGCGTCGAAGAACAGGACGAATGTGAGCTCTGTAGTGCGGTCGAGGGTTGCTGGCTTCATGGAGGACTACAAGCAGAGATTGCTGAGTGACTTGGACCTTGTTAGGAGGGTGCCCTGCGCGGCTCAGGTGAATGCGGCGGCGGAGTACAGGGGGAGAAGCAAATTGGATGGACGTTTGTGGGAAGTGAAGAGGGAGATAAATGCGCTGCACAATGTGTTGGACACGCAGAGGAGTTTTGGATTTACGGAGGGCACTCCATCAACGGGTGCGACAAGTGAAAGCGACACTTTGCTGCCATTGCTTGAAGTGGGGGAACGGAGGTTGTCGAAGTGTGTTAAAAATGAATGGGGAAAAGTTGCCTTGGCGAAAATCGAATCGCTACCGGAACAAGTTGGGCGTTCAAACACGGGGGTTGCGCAGGTGTTGGGCTGTCGTATGGAATTTAGTGGTGTTTCTGTGAGCGGACAGAGTAGACAAACGTTAATTGTGACCATACGCGATCAAATTGAACTTTACGATTCGTTTCTGTGTCTTGAAAGGACTATCGCGAGCGAGAGAACGAGGCTAAGACGTCTGTTGGTATGTTTGAACGAATTGAGGAGCCAACTGGAGGCGGAGGCAAATGAAATGAAACGAACGGCGGAGTGCAAGCCAGTTTGGTGGCAGCTCCTGCAACTTATACAGGCATGAGCTCAGGCATCGTGTGCCCCGAGGTTGGGCAGTGACCTGCTGCTGAGTGGGCGGGTGCACCGCACTTCATTTGCGGGGCTGTAACGCTGCTCGACGACGACAAAGGCGAGTGGACACTTTGTTTATTTCCACACGATTCCCGTAAATGAAGTATACCAACATTCAAATTAGCCCTAATTTGGGGATCTGTGGTGCCGCTGGGAGCACTTCACCGGACGTAAAAGAAAAATGAGGTGTCGGGTCTCACTTCCTGTTAAATAGGCCGTTCCATAATTCCTTCTTCTCACTACTTGCTTGTTTAATTATTATGTATTTATTCCCGTCGTTTGTAGTGGTATTTGCCTCTTCAATATGTACACGAGACGTCAAGCGAAATGAAGCCCTACACGGCGTAGAAGGGATCCCTGTGAACTCGAGTTTGACTAAAAACTCATCACTGCAAGCGACTGATACATTTCCTGCTCCGTGAAGAAAACAGCACGGCAACGCCCAACGTGGCTGGCAGTGTTTTATTATTATCACTATTATCGCTGTGCCTTTCAACAGCAGGCGCGCTTTTTTTAAAAAGTGCGAGTGCCTTCACTTAAAATAAGAACGAACGCAATTCATTTAAGACCAGTGGCGCACCAATTCTCCTCCTGATGCGTTTTACCTCAGTAACATCAATTGATCTCCTTCACAGCAATAATCCCTTTTTTTCGTTGTTGTTTTTGCTGTTGTTATTGATAATAATTACTTTTATCTTCGGTATCGACGGAAAGTGCGTATTTGACACGCAAAACTACAACAAATCATTTCGACACCTCTCACCTTGTCTCTTTCTGCTAATGTAACTACCCCTTTGGCTCGCATTTGAATCAAAGTGTTTTTTTTGCCTTCCGCGCTCCTCTCTCTGCTGTGTCGTAAATGAATAAATAACGTGTGGAGTTTATTTTATCGCAGTTTAACAAAACCGCTTGCGGGAATGAAACAGGGGGGCGGGGGTTGTGACCACGTCGTGAGTGAACTTCATTTCTCAGTCCCAAACCACCTCGGCCGTTGTCTCAATAACGGAGGGAGGCGGCAGACGATGAAAATTTCCCATCAACTTGCCGATTGTCGCGCTGTGACTTCTTTCGCCTACTCCTGTCCTTTTGTTTAGCAAAACCGCAGGTCTCTGTAAGCAAAAACTGACCGAAAGGCACCGACGTTTTACTGGGAAGCGCCAGGCGTTTGTGCGGCATCTGACGGCTGTGACATTAGAGACTGCACTAAACTGTTAATACTGTCGCGCGCTTGAAGGGTATACTCAATTTCTTTTTTATGCTGTTTTTATTTTTTGCGACCATTGCCCCGAGGCAGCCGCGCCTGAAATGTGGATGCTGACGAATGGGGGTCAGAAGGCGTTGAAGCGGAAATGTGCTGGCGGAGCGAGGCGCGCAGCACAAAAGTGCGATGCGATTCGTGACTTTATTTTTGATGCTGGCGGAGAGCGTTGGCCTGAGATCGAGCTGGCAATGTCTGAGGGGACTGCGTTGTGCTGCCGTCACCATTTGAAGGATACTACGAACGTTGTGAGAACAGATAAAGGTTCACTACGTTTTCGTCAACTGCGGTGACGTGCGTGTGACGGTGTCGTGTTTGCGTATTGCCGTGTGGAAGTAGCGTACGTCCGTTTTTCTTTATGAAACGCATAACACCTTGACGACGAACTCCGAGTGCCTGTTGAGGGAGATGTGTAGACGTAGCTGAATGTTTGGTCACTCTCGCGTTATCCCTTCGATGATATGTGGTTTTTGTTCCCGATTCCCTGCTCTCATGTCTGCGTTGAGTGACGTTACTGAACGGGATATGCACAGATACGTGAATATTGTTCTTGTGGAAAAAGACGTGGACTTGGATTGTTCGCCGCATGAAGGCATAGAGCTTCTACGGGATTCAAATAGCGGTGCCGCAGACTGCTGTAATTGCCCCGTGTCGGAAGTGACAATGGACGGACTGGTCTCCCTCCTGGCCGACCACGGCGTCGGAGTGCCGCGCCTGCTTGAGGCGTTACGTATGCGTGGTGGTGAATGGTGCGAAGGTGCTGGATAAAATCGTAGCGTGTGCCCTCGTGTACGAGAGTGCTACGAACTAGACTGTTAAGAAAGATCAAATGCCTCTCCATAAATGGGTTTAGAGACGCGTAGAGATGTGTTATTTTGTGGCAAAGCGCCCCTTTTACTGCCACACAAACGAATAAAAGATATTTGCCTTCCATCACCGTGGAAGCGAATGGAAAAAAAGATTGTGTTTCTTAAGAAAGACCTCAAGCCCGATGTGCTGTGCCTGTAGAGCGGCATAAACTTCCTCATGGTGGACGCGTTCCATTTTGCGGAAACATCGCCAGAAGATGCTGCTCGTACGAGTGAAGTTAGCTGTAGGAAGTGACCCTTTGTGTGCATGCGGGTGACAAATGTGAGGGATTATGGCTCCAGCCCAGGCGCAGTGCCTGCTCTGTTGCTGCGGATGGAATAGCGTGTTGGTGATTGGGAGAGGTTGGCGGACAAGGTTTCACGAGGCCGCGATTTGTAGTGGAGAGTCAGCAGGTGTGCAAGGTTGTCGTTCAGAAGGATGGCATGACCAATGAAAGCACTCAAATGACAAAATAGGCGTGGACAAGGAAGATGGGAGTGATACCGAAGAAGCACAGTGTTGTGCCTTCCTTCTGGGATCGCGTGGCGCAGTACCAAGTGAGTCTGGAGTCTGAAACTTCGAGTTCACATGCCAGAGATGCCGAGTTTGGTCGGTGAGTTGGCGGGAGAAGTCGCAGGGGTTGAGGCAATGGTTGTGAGAAGGAGCCGGTAGAATCACCGCGGGCCACTTCCGTGTGCTCGGCTGTCTGACGGCTGCCTGCCATTCTGATGCGCCTTGCTGCGTTAGTGGTAGGTTCTTGCAATTTGTTTCGACGGAAAAATGATGGCACAGCGACAACGTCCCGCGTCGGACGATGTTTCGGTGTTAAACGTCTCATTCCACTTATCGCTTTAATGTCTCAGCAAGCTTCGTGTGCAAGACGGGATTCGTTGCGAATAGACCGTGGACACGGCACTCTGTCACGTGTTCTCGCAGTGTTTATTATTCTTTTCGCGCGTCGGTACAGTCAGAGCGCGCGAATTGCACGTATCGGTGTATTTATGTGTTTCTCCTCGAGCGCTCTGCGGCAAGCCGCTTAAAACATGGAGTGGCGGGCGAAAATTCGTTATTGGTGTAAGACCCTCCTGCTCCTGTTGAAACTTTGGCCGCTCTGCATCGCTATAGATAAGGATCATTTTTGTATCATGTGGCACACTCTCGTTGTACGCGCTCTCGCCCCACGAGCCTTTGGACGCATATCGGGTTTTGGCTCGCATTGTTGAATAAAAGCGTTGCTAAGCGACCTCTGTCCATGTGTGCTGCAAGGTGTACGTTGTTCAATGTGGCGACGTGTTTGTCGAATGTTGCTACTTTGTGACTGTGCTCCCTTTTTTGTCATTTTCGACTGAGTTGCTTCGTGAACGTAACGGCGATTCTACCGTGTCATTTTGCCGGACATAAGCAGGCTGAAACAAAAGCGTTTCGTTTGGTGTTGCAAGCAACCACAGAGACGGGCTGTAGTAAAACGATGCTCACCAACTGATATGATTTCCTGCCCGTGAAAGTTTGCAGTGGCACTGCCCGTGTTATTTTGAGCGCACTAGCCGTGGATGAGATGCATTCCAAGTGGCCTTTTTTATCTTTTAAATGCACGTGCGACTTGTGGCATGTGAAGTACGCCATTGAAAAGGCTGATGGTGTTGGCATAACAAGCCTGTGACGCCGCGTATGCCTGTGTGCGTATTGCGGGCAAAAAAGATGTAGTGTTATGCCGTGCACTACCCGAACGGAAGGCAACATTTGCATGGCCAATGGGCGTTTTGCGGCGTGCAAGTGGAGCTGGGACTGCACTGGGGTGTCCAGCAGATGTTGAGAGGCGCATGCTGCCTCAGTGCACTTCACGGTCGTACAACTTAGATTATTTATTTTTTCTTTGATGCGTTGGTGCACAGTCAACTAGGAACGCCGAAGCGCTTTTCGGGTGCTCGCCGTCCTTGCATTAGCTCCGGAGCCGAAAGAGCTCGTGCCTTCGTGCTTTGTGCCGACACAGATGGGGGTCCTTTGCATTCGCATGTTTAGAGTCGATGGTTTCACCGTGTTTCCCCCTCGAGTGGGTGCGCTGTAAAAAGGCCGGGCATGGCACGTTATTGCGCCTACCACATTCCCAGCCGATGAAAAGCTGCTCCTCCAACAAATTACTCCGTCGAATTGGGTGGAGGCACATGATGTACAAGGAACTTGGGATTTATTTATTTATTTTCTTTCGATTGCAGATGATTTGGCTTGTGGGCGAAGGGAGAGAAGGGGGCGTGTGGGGGAAAATGAAACCCACCGCATCTCCACAAACGCAATCCGGCGCGCAGGTGTGATGAAGCGGCTGTCCTTTTCCCCCAAATTGTAAAATACTGCTGTTGACACAAAATAACTGTACCACACGGCGTGCAATCAAAAAAAAAGCAACTTGTGTACGATTTTTTTTCACCGATTTTCTTTTCCATCTAGTGGGATTTGATGAGCATTTCTGCAAGTACGACTTTTCCCTCTCTCGGAGTACGATCAGCCATAGGTACTAGTGGTGAAATGCAAAAGGGCCGAGGAACTGCCGTTCCTGCTTGGCACGTGGGCGAAATTCTTCGAGCGTGGAGCGTTGGTGTGGAGTGAAAGGAAGTAATTAACGTGGAGCTTCCGCGCTGTACTAAAAGATTGCATGATGGTTTCAAGAAATGAAATCGCTCGCCTGGATTGATTTATTTGTTATTATTCGCTACTTTATTGCAGAAGGTTGTGAGACGCAAAAGAAATGCCAAACAAAAAAAAGTCATTTGCTCCCCCACACACCACCACACAGTTTTGTTGTTATTTTTATTATTTTCATCTCCGAGCTGCTGATTTATACAAATCAACTTTGTTACGAAGTAAGTGGCACGCCGTGTTGAACACGACAAATGCCGGAAATCCACAATATTTTGGCGCTACTGAAGTCCCCCGGAGAACAGCACCGTTTTCATGGCCGGCGGCTCTAATTTTTTTTTTGTTTTGTTTTTTTTTACTGCCGATGGCCAATCGTTATTTTTTTTTATTTTCAATATTTCAATTGGCTTGCAAGGGGCGATTTGTGACACCTCACGCCCACTCCCACCGTCAGGCCCTGCGAATTAAATTGAAAAACACCGCTATTTCTGCTCCTGCGCGGAATATTTTTATTTTATTTTTATAATTCACCTCGAGCTGTTGAGGCGTGACGGGTGGAAGTTTTCCGTTTTTGTCAACTCAAAGCGCACCAATTTTGGGTCTAAAATGGGGGACAAATAAAATTTCTGTGAAACGTTTTGCACCCGGGCCTTGTTATTCCCGCAGCACATTTGGGTGTGTCACTAATGTCGGATGGCATTTTAAGCGCCTCATGCGAACCAACGGCCGTTATGCCATTTCTTGCGCCGTTTCATTGCGTGCGTGTGTGTGTTTTGTATTTAATGCCCGGCTTCCCACGTGGCGGTTTATCAAAGATGTTTTTAACATTTTTCATTAGTAATACTATTTCGAGCCTAAACGAATAAAACCAGCACTGGTTGCTTCACTTTAGGCACTCATGTTAACATTTTAACTATTTTGAGTTTCGAGGCACACATGTGAGCTTCCGCTGAGTGAAGGAAAACACTGGCGAAATGAAAGCAAACTGCATTCCTGTGCGCCGCCCACGCGACAAGGGCAGGTTGTGTGACAAAACGTGTATTCGCGCCACCGCACGCGAGTTGGGTGGGTGCCAGTGCTTTTCTTACTGTGTTGCGGTTCTGCCTGTCCAGCCCCGGGATGCCGTCAACAGCAACAACTTTAAAATGGCGGAGCTGCACGTGGTAAAGGTTGGATGCCGCATCACAGACACGAAGGAGCTTCAGTGGTCCCGAGGGGTTGGAAGTCACAGGCCTTTGACATTACTAAAAACTGATTGCCTCCCGCCATTTGGTGTGAGAGTGTTTTCAGGTGCCGCGCTGCTTTGTGCATTCGTTTTTTACTGGCAAACCGAGCTGTAAATAACGCTGGCGCTCGTTGGAATTGCTGTTGTGGCGAGCGGCCACGTGGTCATTGCAGTCTGGTGCGATAAAATATTAATAAAATACGCAGTAAAAGTGAACGTTGATTTATTTCATCCTTCGAACCCAAGACAAAACGTTCTTGTGGCGCATAGTGAGGCAGCTGTGGGCCACTGGGACGCGCAGAGTGAAGTGTGACGAGTAGTATGACATCCCTGAAACGCTGTGGCAGATATAAAACGCGAGTTGTCGTGCTGTGCAATGGTTGGAATTTATTATTTTTAAAAAAGTTACTCGAGTTTTTCGTGTGAGCCGTTTGAGGCGCGTGCATGCGAGCACCAGCCATGAACACAACCGGCTGTGCCAAGCGGTGTTTGCGGTTCATGTGAAGCTTCACAAACTCTGCAAGGCGCAACATGATGTGAAGTGGGACGGTACGTTTCGGCTCGTCGTAACTTGACGAAAAAGTGGTGCTGCTGTGCAGAACAGCCGTATAGTGGACACTGAAAACAACAGCTTTTAACAGTTTTTTTCGCTCGATTGGAAGTGGGCGACGTCAGGGCGCCCGAGTCCAAAATACGCCGTAAGTTTGGAGTAGTTGTTGGGGGACAATAAAACCGCACGGCGACGCGCAGGTCTGCTTTCTCAGCGTGTGCGTTTACTTCTCTGAGTGTTTCGTGACGGGATTAGTGGAGTGCCCACGTTAGACGTAAAGAACTGCTGACACGCCTTTCATGAGGGACTTGACAATGCAATGCGAATTGCACGTCTTTCAATGGCGCACAGTGTTAATGGAAGTTTTGTTTCAACGTGCGCATGAACGGCCTACAAAATGGTGTGCGAACAAACGATGGGAGCTACTTGTTGTTTTGCGGCCTGACTGCAGTAGTCTGTAAAAGGAGCGCGTGGAATAAGTAACGCCACACTGAAGCCGTATTATGTCCGCACGCACTTGTGCTTTAGTCTTATAATAAAAGCAGTAGGCAATCGGACAGGCTCTGTTGTGCGAGTGATGACGGTCAAAAGCAATTCAGCAATTACGTTTGGCGTAAAAGGCGGGGATCAAATGCGCAGATATAAAGTTTTGGAATTAAGTCATGAAAAATGTGTGTTAACACGCCCACCACAAACTGCGCGTCTCATAATTTGTTATTATGAACTTCAGCAACAGCGACAAGAAATTAAGCGCAGTTGTGTGTGTTGAAATTTTAGCTGTACAAACAGCAGCACCAAAGGTACAGGGGTAACTCATGCGACTGATTATATTGTTTTGTTTTCCATGCCCCTTCAAACGCCAGGGCTGCTTTTTGTTTGTGCAAATTACCTTATCATTATCATTCGTTCATTTACTTTTTATTATTGTTGTGTTTGCTGCTTAACTTTCTCGTTTCTGCTGCCTTTTAACCGCTTGACATGAAAGAAGGGAAAACAACATTAAAAGTACAACCAAATATACAAAACTATCATGAAGCCAATTCAGCGCGTTGTCTTGTTGCTGGCCTGTGCTCTGTTATGCAGCGGTGTGCTTGCCTTTTCCAGCTCGATGGTTGGTAATTTGCAGCAGAAGCGGTGGCATTCGGCTTCGAAAGGGTCGCCGGATGTCTGGAGGTGCAAGTGGTGCCAAGATGCAACGCATGTACGGCGTTACGCTAGATCTGCGCGCAACTAATTGTTTAAGAACGGCAACAAAACCACTGGAGACTACAAGAAGGCCATGTCTGAGCTGAACACCACCGCCGCTAGCAGCCTGCAGCCTGACGTTGTGAAGGAGCGGGAAAGCTTGCATAAAAAGTACTTGGAGGTATACACTTCTGTGAGCACAATGTCAGCCGAAGCTTCTGAAATTGCGAAAAAGATAGACACGTGGCAGAAAAGTTTACCTTCGGAGTGGCAAGCTGTTAACAAAAGGCACGAATGCATGAGCGTACATGACATTAAAGATCACGACTTCGCTCACTTTTACAAAGGAATAGAGAAGCAGGTTGGGGATATGCTCAAAGTTGCAAAGGAAAAAAATGCCGAATCAAGAGGTCTAAACGCACAAAATAGAACAACATTTCAAAACGCTGGAGGGTGAAATTGGAGTTGAAAGCCGCCTGGCGGACGTTAGCCGTGCAGCTCGGTCGCTGAAGACGGTGTTTGAGAATGCTCAAAAGCAGGCGAAAGACTTCGATGAAAAGCTAGCCGTTGCTTGTGAGATGGTCAAGAGGCTGAACGTAATAAACGACACATTTACTGCACTGGAGGCAATCGCAAACCACGTGATGGCGATCAAGACGTGCATGTCCAAGTTCGTTGGGAGACTTTCAGAGAGGGCGAAGACGCTCGGCATGGACCACTTGACGGCGGACGGTATGGAGCACGCAAGGGAAGCCGTCGTTGCCGCGGAGGCCAACGTGTCTTCTGCTCTGAAAAATATTGCCATTTTTGCCAAGGATGACGCGAAAAATGGACTGGGAGCTTTACTGGGCGACGATAATGGCCTCAGCCACCGCTTGTCCAGCTGCAAGAGCAGCACGGAGGTGGAGCGTGGCGTGTTGCTGCAGCTGGTGAATGAGGAGCGCCGACACCATTTTGTGCACTTTGATGTGTGGAGAAACGAGACGAGTGTAATGTGGGAGACGGTCGCGGATATCGCAAGTCCCATTCCCGCTGATTGTCACAAGTTGGGGACGGCTAACTGCGAGGCGATCTTGGCTCAAATGAACAATCTCACGGAGACCTCAGGCCGGCGTCGCACCAGCGTCGAGGACAGGCTGGAGGAGGCTATTAAAACTTTGCTGAATGTTGAGCAGCAGGTGAGGGGGTGCTGATGAAACTCGCAGAAAGGCAGAATGAACTTGAGGGGAGGAAGTTGGTCGAAACAACCGCTGCAGAAAACAACGAAACATCGCCCGCACAAAAGACCACTGTCAGTGAAGTGGAAGTGGTGTTTGTGTCTGGAGCCAAGATCGATAACAAGGACCTCAATGACTTGGAGGATGCGATGATGGGTGTGGACGCGGATAAACACGACACTGTTGCCGTTGACAGCATGAGGAACAAGACGACAGTGGTGCTTGCAATAACTCTTCCAACTGTTTTTGCTGCCTCTGCCGATGCGGCCTGGATGTTGTTCTCTAGGCGCAGGCAATCTCCCAAGGAAGTCGCCAACTTGTAGGAATGTAAGCTGGCAATGAAAACCAATAGATTATTAATTTCCACTACACTGCATTGATTCCTCATTGTGCCTCATTTGGCTGCTTGCCGCTTGCGTTGCTTTGTGTGGCCGATGTGTGGTTTTCTTTACGGTCGTGTTAGCAAGAAAGAAGGAAGAGATTTTTCTCTTTCTTGCTTTTCGGGGGTTCTGTGGTGGATTTTATTTATTTTACTTTGAAAAATGAAAATAATAAATGTTCTACAATAGTCTTCAATATAATTTACCTGTTCGTGTTGCCTCCCTGCTTGCAAGTCGGTTTTTTTGTGTGCATTGGGCACTACTGAGATTTCAGAACTGCAAACATTTTTTTGATTGTAGCACGAACGAACGCCAACACAACAACAACAGCATTGCAAGGGATTAAGGCCTGTTGAATGAAAAGGCAACAACAGCACTGCCAGGCGGCAAATCCAACGTTAACTGAAATACGAAGGCTGCTTTAAAATGCCCATAAAAAATAAAATAATTGCTTTGATTTTAATAGTCGACATTGTGCGAATTTTCAAGCTTCTACGAAGCCGCGTTTTAATTGCATGGAATCCTGTGCGTTTATGATTGGAGTTTTTGCCTGACGCATGTGCTGCTCAGACATCTGCGTTTCTTCTTTTGCATTTCCCGCATTACGTTTTACCTTTTTTGTACCTCTATGCGTTCATGCCGTCAGTTAGCTCAGTTACTTTTTCGAGTGTGTTGTTGGTACTGTTCTGTTTTCTTAATGTCGCAACTTGACTCCGGATGCCTTCTAAAGTCGCATTACTCAGACAGATTTTAAGCGGCGTTCGCCTTAAGTTATATTTTATTTTACTTTTTTTCCCGTTAGAAACAAAATCTCATGAAAGTTCGTTTCGCTTCCGTAACGCCCTTGGCGTTGTGGCCCCCTTCTCAGTTCTATGGAGAGCAGGCACTGAAATACACCGATGAGGTAAATGAGATGTGCCAGTTTTACGGCGCGTTGGCCCTGCCGCTGGATGAACCAAAGATTAAAAAGGTTCTTAAAAACAAGTGTGTGTTGCATTGTATCAGCGAAATTGCAACTGCTGCAGAATGGCTTGTTAAAGCTTTTATTTGTTGGAGCTCAAAATGGAATGTTTGTGCCACGGATCGTGAGCACTCCTCTGAATGTTGCCTCAGCACTGGCCGTGGAAATGTATGCCATTCAAAATATCCTAAAGAATGTGGAGTCGATGTTTTTCGTTAAACACTGTAGGTGCGGAACATGTTACGCAGTTCGTTAAAAGCTACCTTCGGAATGTGTAAAAGTTACAAAAATGGGTGAATGGTGTGCAACTCGAATTTGCAAGGGACGGTAGCGAGTGCCACTATACGGATGAAGACGAGTTGTCTTGGCATGAAGAAATGGGGGAGCTTTGGATTATTTGATGTGGATGTGGACAGATACTATCCGCGATCCACCCAAATGGAAATTTCGGACACGTTCCTCGCCCCGTGGCTCTCGTATAAGTTGCTGCACTGCCTTTGTGACGCTGACAGTGGCAATGGCGTTCATAATTTGGACTGCAAAAGTACTTGTGGAGCGGACAAGCGCGCAGGTATGCAACAACCTGATATATATGTGGGCTTAGAGGACCTGTCGGAGCAAACAACAAAAAGACATGAGCCACAGAGCGAAAATGTGCGGCTTGAAGACGCTGGAAATTTTCCAGGGAAGAATCAAAATAACGAGCGTGATTTGAATAACTCGGCATTCGCCAAAACTTCAAGATCTGTCGTCCATTGGCAAAGTTCTACGACTGCCGATTTATCTAAAGAATGTGTTGAAGTTTATAGGTCTAAAGAAAGTGATTGGAAGGGAACAACAGAGACTTACACGCCTTCTCTTGTTAGCGTTCTGCAGAGCACAAGCGCTACGACTTCTGTGGCTTTACTAATTGTCAGCTTTCTTTTTGAACTATTCCGCACGACTGCTTTAATTGAGTGAATGAAATGTTCATCGTGCTTGAAAGCGGTTAGTTGGCTGTTGTTGCTTTTGCGTCATTAAAGAGAAAAATGTAAGTGCTTTATAGTCATTTGATGTAGCAGGCAAGTGCGGCTCCTCATCGCATGCACGCGGATGAAATAAATAAATATGTGCGGTCTCAATAACGCCTTTGTATTTCATTTTCATTTTTGATCACTTTTTTGGTAAATAAAATCATTAAAATTTGGAGCTAAATTCTCCTCGACGTTGGCTCACCAGCAATTGGTCTTTTTTTTTTTTGCGGGCAATAATACGTGGCCGCGTCGGTGCACTGCAAAGCCCTTCATTGAAAGTGTACGCCGGGGGATTGTTTAGGAGTGGTCGTTCAGCAGAAATCATTTTTTTTATGCAACACATGTGGAACAAAAGAAGGCGAAAGGAGCAGCTTTGACGGATTATTTTGTACAAATTCAGACGGAGAACAAAATGCAGATTTCACTTTTTTGCTGCATTGACGATTTGGTGTTTCGTAATGGGGATTTTCACGTGTCGCGCTGTAATTGACTGGCGAGTTCGTTTTTTTGCGCGCACGGGGCAAAGAGCGTTTTTTTGTATGTTTTAAGACCTTGAAATGCGTTCATCTTTCGTGATACCGTTTCGCCGCTTTAGTGAAAAACGGTCTAACCAACGAGTGGCAGAGGTGGTTGAAATTTTTTCTTGTTATGGGGCGATGTTAATCCAATGTGACTGTGAGGTGCTTTACGGCAAAGAATGTTAGCCCGTGGTTGGAACCACCAAGGCACACCTGCTAATGGGAAAAGGGTTGAGAAAAATACCATAACGCACGGTAACGCCATTGCTTGTACTTTGTTCTGCGCTATATTTTTTTACGACAAAATACCGTCATTTTCAGTTTTCCGTAAACTAAAATATTTTCATGTATTTTTATTTTGTGAAAGCATCGAATTAGATCCTCTGTATAAATTTTTAAAAATGTGTTATAGCTGCGTTGTATTCGTAATGTAAAAATAGGCTTTCCCATATTACCCCAGTTCCCAGACGTGGTACACGAACCTCGCGCTCCGTTCAGGAGGAAGCCAAGCGCCCGCACCATGCCCGGTCCGACAGGCTGGGACGGGCAAGAGGCTAACAGCTACCAGAGAGGAAGTATGCAGCACCACCGGCACTCTGGGGCGAATGGGGTTGTTCGAATACTTCCCTGCGCTTGCGGCCGTGCTGTGTCAGATGCGCTGCGGCTCCTGCTGCTTATCAGCGGGGACGTTGAGTGTAATCCTGGTCCTTAGATACGTGTGCTCCAGTGGAACTCTGGGGATCTCCCGTGCGAAGCGCGTTGCCGTGGAGAGGAAGCTCCATGAAAACACGGTTTTGTTTTGTCCCTTGCAGGAGACACACCTGGCTTCGGCTGAGCGCGCAGCTCTTAAAATAGGTGGATCCCAGCACATGTGGCAGGCGAGGGCGCCTCACGTGGGCGGAGCCCCAATTTTGATTAGAGACGGAGTGGGTGTAGAGGTGGGCGTGCTAGGTAAGAAGGTTGCGCAGAGAGCGACAGTGACACTGAGGTTGTCGGTCAGTGTAAATCTTACGATCGCATCGGCGTACTTCCCCAGGAATTCAGATATTTCAAGCGAGTCGCTGGACACCTTACTGGGAGCAAGCGCGCCATTGGTAGCAGGAGCGGACGCGAACTCACACCACGTGTTGTGGGATCCGTTTCGTCCGAGCGGTGGCAAGGGAGAGTGCATAGTTGACTGGTGCGTGTGTCGCCGAAAGCGTTTCGACTCACATGTAGGCAGCTCGAAGCATCTTTGCTGAGGTGTATGGCGCGTGTTCTCGACCACAAATAGTTTAACGCAACGTGTCACTCAATAGCTGTTTCGCTGAGGCTTTGCGCTGTCATTGCGCGCTTGATTGCGCACGACTGTGGTTGATGCGGACGGAGGCCGAAGCCGGAGTGCATTGCTACTTGTTATTTCGTTTCATGTCCTCAACTCCGCTGCGCGTCTGCTGCCCATTCCTTTATGGTATGGCCATAATTTTTTGGCGTTTGTGCTTCGTTTTCCCGCGTAATTAAGCAGTGTTGTCGCTTCTTATGTGGGCAAATTATTCGGCAAATTCAACATTGGCCGTTTACGCGTTACTCGCCATCACTCCACTCAACCACACCGCTCGCGGAGGTTTAAGGCATGTTACCGCCATTGGCGATGTGAAACTAACGAATTGACAACGGAATTGGCAAGCCAGATAAGCTTGTGCGCGGCATGTTGGGACTTAAGTGTGTCCATGCAACTGCGGTGCGACCGTCAGCTGCAGATATATTTTTTTAGTGTGCGAGCACTTTCGCATGACACTCACGGCGTTCCGTTGGAGAACATCCGCCAGACTTCTCACCGCACGCTCGTTGTCACCCGTCGCGCTGTGCACAGAATATGCTTTGCGTTCAGTTTCGAGTGGTCATCGTCGTTATTGCCATTGCATGTTGCACTCATTGTTTATGCTTTGTCTGCCCTATGGCAGTGGGTTCGCCCTCTGTTTAGTGCGCTTATGGTGCGATGTCATGGTGTAGGCCTGTGAGTTATGAAAATCAGAGCGGTAGACAGCCAGTTTGCGTCACGCGAATTTGCAAAGGAACCAGCATATTTTGTGCTGGTTTTTCGGCCATGTCGTTGCCCGTGTTGATGTGTCATGGTGCATGTTATCTCGCTTTTTTCTGGAGCTGGGCTACGGGGTAATGCGCGACTTCTTGCTCAGTTAATCCGAATGCTTGACTTTTATCGCTTGTACCTCAGTATGTTTTTAGATAAAGCCAGCGAGGTGAAAGGTTTGCGGTTATGGAGTGCGAAGCGCTAGCATCGCTTCGATCGTTCCGCCTTCGCTGGCCCCATTGAGGTTGCGACGCACCCAGGTCGACCGGCACACGCCGAGTAAGAGGACACGGATCGCCTCAGCGCTTATCAACCGGTGAGAACCATTGGTGTCCGAATGCTTTGTGGCACCATGGCGCTATGATATAAATGCACGATGTGAGACGCCGGGTGCTGACTTTGCGTCGGATATGCTCAGCCGCACCGCCGCCGATCAGCGCGTGAGCGTTTTAACAGCTTCAGCACGGAACAGCAGGGGAAAAAATGTCGTTTATTTGGCACTTTTGCGCGTTGTGTCGCTGCAGTTGTGTTCGAGAGACGCCCGCCTTCCAAGGATCGGGTCGCGTGAAGCGGAATATGCCATTATACGTTTGCGCGTTGCCTTCGCCCTCTTTGCGGCCTGCGCGACTGAAAGAAAAAAGGGCCTTTTGCTCGCCATGTCGTCGGCGAGAAAAAAGGCACGTTCCTACACCAGCACATTTGGTCGCGCACACTAGCGAAGCTGTTTCATTTTCGAGTGAATGGCGTGCCGCGCATGTGGGAAACGTATTCGCACTGTATTTTTCGGCTGTGTTGCGAGTGCTGCCGCTATGATGGAGCACCGCACGGCTTGAATTCATGTTAAGGGGAGATTGACTGCGATTTTGTGAGGCAGGAGGCGCAAAAGCACGCAGACTAGCGCCTTCGGCGAATGTTTGCGGTGTTTGCCGACGCTGCTGCACAACATTGGCATTACAGGCGAGCGATGGGTTGGCGCGAACACCGCGCTACGTTGTTTTCGCTTATCCACCAAGCTTTGGTAATGGAAGGCCGTCCTTGCTGGCGATTGTGCCCGTGCGCCGTTTGATGGAGGCGCTGGCCGATCCGATTCTGCGACGGCACCTCAACGTACAGAATTCGCCGCGCAGTGGACCTCGAAGCGCTTTTTATGCCATGGTTGTCCCAGTTGTTCTGTGCAGCTTCGTGTGCGAGACGCTGTTCTCCAGCTGTCGCCCATGCACTTCTTCGCGCATGACGCGAATGAAGCTGCGAAGAGGCAAATGTTCGGACAGAGCGCTGTTTACTGCATCTTCTTTATTGCTCGCGAACTGCACTGCGTGGCATCAGCGCGGTTCATCTGCAGATTTTTTGCCTTTCAAGTGCTGCCGCGAGGCAAGGCTTTCGTTTATACGGAAAACTAGGGGAAAGAACGATGTATGCTGCCTTGTGCCTGAGGCTCGCTTACTCTGCTATTTGGCATACGGAATGAAGAGCTTTCGCACGTTCCTTGAACCATAAGAGTTTGCGGCGGCAGCGAAATGAACGTGCCAAGCGTTTTACCATTAGTTTTCACATGGGCACAAAACAGTACGCCCGCTTGCGCCCACCCTTCCGCTCACCTCTTCGCTGGTCACGAGCTCAATGCCGTCGTTCGACGCTTATCAGCTACTTTGTGTTTTTTGCACGCACAAGCGCGCGGTCTGCCAGCTTCCCAACCTAAAGGTTCACTGCGACTTCAATGCATTCTTTGTTCTACTTCATGGGTGTATTTTTGAATGGCCCCTCGCGTTTTCTTCAGTTTTCCTACTGAAGTTGAAACGAAATCAACATTTGTTGAAGATGGCTGCACATCCACCTTCCGGCCATTTCCCGTTCCGAATGCATTTCCACGATGTTTTGAGGGAGCGCCTTTGCTTAGCCGATGTGCCAGCAGGCGGACCGGACTCACTGTCATGGCACAAGGCTTTCGAATTGGCCGATACGGCACACAGGGAGCGCACCGTAGGCCTTTGTAAGCGCAGAAGTGTCGCTGTGACGCCGTAGTAATTACGGTTTTGTTGTTTTTGCGTGGCTTTGAATCGGCGTGACAAAACACGCGCCGCTGCATCAACTGCTCGAAACAACTTGTCGAAGTCGTTTTGCCGTGTTGTGGATTTGCGCTGCTCCAATTGCCGTTGCTAGTTTCCATAAAAAGCCTCCCTCTAGAATGCATGTTGTTCTTCGAAAGCTTTCATCGAGGTGCTCTAAATGTGCGTTTTATGGCTGACTCCGAGATCCCCCTGTTGGCGGTCAGGCGCGCAAAATGAATGTATCGCGGTCCCTTTGCCGTTTATCTCCTGAGGTGGCGTTGCCATCGAGCCGCCTGTCTTTCGAGCGACGCACCCCCTTGTGTTACGAAGGCCCACATATGTTGCACCCTGGGATATCTACAGCCTGCCGTTACCCAGTGATGCCTCACCCGTTTTCCATCCAGGATATAGAATCCATGTGCGGACGCTGGGCTTTCTGCTGCTTATTGGACGTTCGCTTTGGGGTCGCGTTTGGCGGGATGGCTTTTCCCCCGAGCGAAGCGCACGATTGGCCAGGAGGACATGCATTTGCTGCAGGTGTTTCTCGACCTTTCCCCCCTCAAAATACACGTCATGCGCTTCTTTGAGGAAAATGCAAGGCACTGCCATCGGCTTTTCCCAATCTTCGCTTTTTTGACAGCTTGTGTTTTTCCATGCAGCACGCCTTGCCAATGTGTTTCCCAAAACACCCAGAAAGATTAAGCGCGCAGCGCTTTATCGAGAAGCTTGGCGGCGTGCTGCGTATTAAAGGACTACCTAGCGGCGAGCGCGCGTTTCGACGGCGATGTACCACGGAGTGCGGGAGATGACAGAATTGAAGGATGCATGGTGACGCGCCGCGCCATTGGACAGTTGCGCTTTTGAGGGGCACGAGAAGGACCGTTCTGTTGGCGTTTTGCTTGCTGGAGGTCTCCGTTTCTGACAGCCGTTAACTGTCGAAGGCAAAGCGGCGCGTGAAATTAAGGAGAGAGGGATTCAAGTTTGGGGGTGGTTTTTTTGGTTGCTTTCGAACCGAAGCGCCGACGCTCAGATGAGACTCGATCCCGCTATGAGATGATCCTTTGCCCGACAATGGCGGCTCGTTCTGGTAGAAGATGATGGGGCGTCACGTTCAAAAACGAGGAATTTAGGGGAGAGCCTGTATTTTGCCACACTTCAGTTTTGGGAAACAAAATCTGCCAGTAATGCACGCTCTGGCACCGCTTTTTGTTTTAAACGAGCTTTCATGCGGTGAACAACGGGGTTTTCAGGCAAAAGAAAATGGCCAGAGCGCGAAAGCATAAAAAACATACAGTCAAAAGGAAAACAACAGCAAGAACACAGCAGCACGGACGCCGCAAGCGCGGACTCTGGCCACGTGCAAAGAACACAGCACGCAACAGCACAAGGAAGAAAGCAACAGAGCAGAGAGAACAGAGCCCAAAGCGCAAGAGCGCGATACCGTGCCAAACACAGAGCAAAAAAACAATGCACTTAGAAAAATGGGTCCCGTCGCCAATACACGTGAGCAGAACAGAGAGAAAGGAGAAAACAAGGACACGGCAACGGTAAGATACACACGCATGGAAGCGGCACGCGAAGCAAAAAAACGAGGCACAGGCAACGAGACGCGGACACAAACGCAGGCGCGGCAACAGGCGAGAGCACGCAAGGAACCCAACAAAAAGAAAGAATGAAGCGGCGCGAAGCGACATGGAAAGACAAACAGAAAAACAATGCACACTGACACAGCACGCGGACGCACGCACAGAAGCACAGGCTGGGCATGCCCATCTTCGGCGTCGTGACAGCAGCAGCACGGGAAGTGACCGCACAAAAAGAAAAGCCAATCGCGCGGAAATGAACACCACAAGAAAAGGAAAACGAAAGAACGATCAAGAGGGGAACGAGAGGAACAGAACTAAAAGACAGGAAACAAAACAAGTTCATAAGAATTGACACAACACGCACAGCGAAGAAGGTTAGGCAAACAGAAGCCGCATAGACACTGACAATAAGTGACAGAAATGCAAAAACAACTTGACTTTGTTTGTTGCCCGACTTGTGCGCAGCGGGGGTGTTTGCTGCGAGACGACACAAGGAAAGACAAGGGGGAATGGCAAAGGTGAAAGGTGAACATGAGAAAAAGCGCTTTCGTGGCAAACATAAAAATGAGCGACAGGGAAGTAAACACAACAACAACGCAAGGCGCAGAGCGGAAACTCTTTGCAATGGAAGAGTTGCGGAAGGCAAAGGAAGCAGCTGAAGGAAAGAAAGCACAAGGAAACAAAGGAAAGAAAAAAGGAAGGAAAAGGAAAAGGAAGCTCAAGGAAGGCACCACACACAAAAAAACAAAAAAGCAGCGACGAACAAAAAAAACAGCGTTTGGCAACCGGTGAAAAACAAACAGAAGGACTGACGAAGAAACAGACACGCACACACAGACACAGCCTCGAAGAAACATGGAAAGCCAAATAAAATACATGAAAAGGCAAAGAGCCCACAAGGAAACGCCGACACTCAACATACAAAGACACTACTGACGGAAGAAAAGGGACACAGAAAAAGCGAAAAAATAGATTCGCTGGGCTTTTGTCTGTCATGCTGTTTTTACTCTGAACGTGGTGTTGTGGTACCTGTGCTTCTACTTGGTTTCCGCAAAAATAAACAAAAGTAGAAATGGAACGCAACCAAACCCAGAGTGCATCCTCGCTTCATCAAAAAAAGACATTGAAGAAGATGGACCCGGTTTACAAGTCAGCAACCGGGCTACGCTTTTGCGACTCCCAAGCAGTCCACACCCAAATCCGCTTTACTGCCAAAAAAGGAAAAAGGTGCCATCCAGCTACCACCACGGGTCAGGGATGGCTTTTCACAAATCGAAAAGGCCTCAATTTTCGTTCTTCAGGCGTGCGGCACAAAGGTCCCTCTAGTTTGAAGAGTTCCTTCAAGAGTGCGGTCAGCTGATCGATGAAGGAAAACTCCCCAGTGCTTCAGGCTTTTCATGCCGTGACTCGCGCTTATCTCTCGCAAACTCGGCCAATTCAGGAGAGACGCTGCATTCCTCCTGTGCCCAATGCTCAGCGAGTCGTGCACATTCTCCCGTCAAGCTTGACCATTGTTCGGCTGCCGTTGCATTGTGGTGCACGGCGGTACCTCGCACTTCAACGGTGTCGTTGCTTTCTGAAGAGATAATTGTCTGCGGGCCAACAACACTGCCGTGCCTTTCCGTGTTTTTTCCTTCTGTCTCGCAGCGTGTTTGCGATGATTCGAGCGCGTGCAGCAAACCCCAAAGCAAAAAGGGCCGCAATCGCCACGCCTATTGCCGCACACATATTCGTTACCTGTGTCTTCTCCTTCTCCAGTGTAGCCGCTCAAGCTGGGTTGGTTCTTGGCCTCATTCGTCGCTCCACTTCCACAACCACGTTCACGTATTTTTTGTTTCCGTCAGTCAACCATTGCTCTCTCCTTTTCTCTCAACGCCCATTTTGTCCGCCTTCCACGTGGGCCTCAAGTGCGGTTGAGGCGTTATTGGCCCGTTGCCGTTTCCTCCGCCACGTCAGCATTTAAAGCAGAAGACCTAAGTTCCATTCTCCACTCAGTTTGGGAATCCTTGGCGTTTCACTTACTTTCTCCTCCTTTGAGTACTTGAGTTCGCGACAGCGTTGCCGCCGGCCGGTCTTCTTCTTCGCCTTGTCTTTGTCTCTAGGATGCGAAGACGGGTTTGGCATGCAAATTTGCTGCCCCCCGTTCGCTGATCCCTTCTTGGTTGCTTTGTTTAATTCCCGCTCCTGTGCTGTGCCTCTTCGCCCCCAACCGCTGACGCTTCGAGCAAGTGTCTTCTTGTCGCGTCGTGCGCACCCACGCGCGGCTTCACTCACCACGGTCGCGCGAGTAACTCTTCACTGGTGCACAGATCTCACTGTGCTTGCTGTTCTCCTGTTTTTATCGTCAACCGGCTCCGCGTCCGGAGGGTGCCTCTTCAGTCGCCGCTCGTGCTCTCTCCGGCCTGCCAAACTCTGCACCGCGAACGCGGCAGTCCCATCGCTCTGGGCTTTTGCCATCACTGAACGACGCTTTCCGGCGTTTCGCCAACGAAAAAAGCTGGGCCGCACCAGGTCTCCTGAGAGCATCCCTTCAGCGGCTCGCACACACAGGCACGCATCACCGAAAACACGACGCATAATCGGGGTAAGATGTCTAGTGTCTTTTCCCTGTCCGGCTGCGTCGTCTTCGCCTTTTCTACGGCTTACCCATCTCCGTTTCCCTTCTAAGACGATTCACCTGGCCACGCCTCTTCGCTATATGCCTACTCAAACTGTCCCGGTGCGTTCCAGAACACGCTCCGCAGCTTCCCGCTTCTCTTCGCTTCGTTACCTCTGAACTGTGCGGCTGGCGTATCGTCTTGCTGAGCTGCGCGTTAATTGCTCTTTCGCCGCCCGACCGCGATTTAGTGACCGCATTGCGCTTCCACTGGTCCTGCCGATTATCCGCAAAGTCGCCGTGCTTTTTCTTGTTTTGTCCTTGCTCGTGCCCAGTGACACTTTCAGTGTGCCATGCCGCTTGCGATAAACACACTCAGGTCTCCTGCGTACTTTTTGCGCCGCTTCCTTCGTCTCGGTGCTGCCCAAGCTTCGAAAAGACGGCCAGGCAGTTGATCTGCACGCGGGCCAACACAGTGAACACCATGAGGTTCCGGACTCTGCGCATCACGGTTCGTTCCACCACTTCAGTCCCAGCGTCCACAAGCCTCCACGCACACACCGCTTCGCTAAACACCTGTCTTCCATTTCCTCGGTTCCTGTCTGCAACACATTTTCCCACAAGTCTCTTCAATCCCTTTCGTATCCACTGCCTTTTCGCTGCCAAGCACGCCTCGTCGCACCGCATGCGCAGGCAAGCGACACAACGACCGAACGCATGCCTCAACCCGATCGGCCGCCGGTTCTACGGGCCCTGCTTTTCCACACTCTTCCCTCACCGACCCGTTTGCGCACTTTTGCTTGTCGTTTTTTATGAAGCACCGTACGCGCCGAAAGTGCCGATCTGTTTTGTCCTTCTCTGTCGTGGCTTGCTCTCTTTTTCCCATTAAAACTGGCTGGAAACCACAACGCCTTATCAGCGCCTACGTCGCGGCGTCGTTCGTCCGTTGCATGCTGCGGCTGCGCTGCACAAGCGAAGCACCTTCGTGCCCCTGTCGCTCCGCGGCTATCCGTTGTGTTGTCTCTCGATTCTCGTTTTGTGCGCTCTGGCTTCCTGGGCTCGCTGCACGGGTTCCACTCTAGTCTCGTTCCTTGTGGCTCCTTTGTTGCTTTTCAGGTCGCAAACGCGTTTCGCTTCGTCCGTCCCGCTCAGGCGAAAACAAGGGGGTCACGGCGTCTTTCCCCGGCTGTTCTCTCTGCGGCCTTGCCTAGGCCATTTAAACTTGATCAAACACCGCACCGCCGACCCACCTCGCCGTACCCAAACGCCACTCCTCGTTCGGCGCATGTGGAAGATAAAATCCGCCCGCCCTTTGTCCTACCTCTGTGCTTTCGTTTTGTCCGCGGCCGCTCGAGCCGTATTGCCCAAGGTCCCCTTTTCCGCGGCACTTCAAGGACATGCCGCTCCGTCCTCTTGCGTCTCTCTTCTGCGGTGCGCGTCGCTCGCGCGTGGCGCTGGATGTCGAATCCAGTGCAGGGCGTTCAGGCTGCCCTCTCCTGCGGTCCTCTGCACTTCCAACGCAAAGCGTGTTTTCAGTTCTCCGCCGCGGCCGCTCTGCGTTGCGCGGCCGTTTGTCTCTATACGTTCGAGTGCATGACCCATGGCCCTGCTCTGCACGTTCCTGCCTCAATGTTTTCCCCTCTTACCCGCGGCTTTCTCTTGCCTGTCTCTCCCCCCGCCGTCTACACCTTCCGAGTCCTCCCAATCTCTCATTGCGTCAAAAGTGAAAAACAGCACCACAGCCCCCGTAAGATTCTTCCGCTTGATGGCTTACCGGACGCAGTCGTGATTTTCGACGCCGCGGCGTCCAAGTATTGCGTTGCTTTTTTTTCAAGCTCGTCTGCAAAAGGTACGTGCGTGTTTTGCCGCTTCACCACCGACCGCAATGCAGAAGATTGCCCGCCGCAAATCGCCAGTTCGCTGCACGCTTCTGCGTCGTCCGCGCAGGCGTCAAATGCCGGCTTTTATCTCTTCCTTGCCTCTGGCCCTTTCCGCCATGCCGTGCGTACCGCCCAAGTCGGCTGGTCGCTTGCTGGCAGTGCCCGTCGGTCCAGTGCCTTGCCATCCCTTCCTGCCCTTGTCATCTCTACCTGCTTGTTGATGTTGCCCTGTCTGCGTGTCTCTGCGAGTCTCTCCAACTGTTACTTGTTTTGTCTGCTCCCCCGTTCGTGGCCAAAACAACGCATCATATCACGTCTCGTTCTCTCCGTGCTTCTCTCCCGCCAATGCGGCCAGTTCGCTCAGTTTTGTCTGTTTTCATTCGCGGTGCCCTCTGCGCCGCGCGAAAGCCGCGCGGCCTTGTCACGGCAAAAAGTATTTCCTTCACCTGCTGCCAATCGGCTGCGACCCCTCAAAACGGGTTTTCCGTCACTAATTAATTTTGCTCCAGAAGAAAGGTCAAGCTTCAAGCAAGCCAAGCCACTCCATTTGAGTTCTTCTGTCGCCGTTTGTCCGCAATTGCGTGCTTGCAGCGTGTGTTTCCTTTCCTTCCTCGTTGCTCCACTTTGTTGCGACTGCCTCTTTCTCTTGTTGGCCACTCACCGGTCGGGCCGTCCCCCACGCGCGCCCTGTCGTCACCTGGGGACAGACCGAAAGCCGGCAGGTCCAATTGCCCGCGAGTGCGCGGACGGAACAGGTGGCAAGCGACCTGTGAGCAGTCTGGCCGCATGATAATGTCAAAACCTTCAGCCGCCAAAGCGCATTGAAGGTCGAAATAGGCGCCCCCCTCCCCCGCGCTGTTCTGTGTCGTCTGTTCCACGCTTCGCCATTATCTTCTTCCTCAACGTTTTTGATGAAGTCACAGCCTCTGTGTTAACTGATTTTTGCGTCTGTCTCTGTAGCTCGCCTGCGGTTTCCCTCGGACCAAACCTGGTCGCGTGTTTGCCGCTCGGTGCGTCCCGTGTCTCCTTGCGCGCGCACTCACAGGAATGCGGCTCTTCTGGCTGACCCTCCTTGCATGCAACGTCCGTGCAAAGCAGTCTCGCTTTTCTGTCCCGTCCATCCACACTGCCAATGGCACTCACGCATGCGCCGAGACGAACGTTGGAGACCGTTTGCATCGCCTCTGCCTTTAGTTCGCATGCTAATTTCTCAGGCCGAGTTACTTGTGTCACTGCGTACGCGTACTCCGCTGTTGCTGCTGTTTTTCTATTGTGGGCACTGTGCCCCGTGGCGCGCGGCGCGTTGCCGGCGAGAGCGTCAGCCCTTTTCGCGTACATCCCAGTCCTGGGTTATTCCGTCCCGCGTGGTTTTCGCTCGCTACGGGTCTCATATCCCGGCGCGTGTGAACACGTTTCGTCCCGATGCCATGGCCACTTTCGTCGTCTTTGACTGATCAACGCCGTCAGCGGCAATGTTTTTCCCTTTTTTGCGCGCGACGAGGCCGTCGTGTCGAGCTGCTCGCCCGCCAGTGGCTGCTGCAGCCCAGGCCAGATGACTTTGCGTCCGCGACATGCCCTTTCAGAGTCTTGGTCCTCTCCTCCATTTTCTCTTTTTCTCTGCGCGAAGCCGGTGCGCCCTGTGCCTTGAGTGCTACTTTTTCCCTCCCCATCCTTTCCCTCCCACCTGTCGTGCACCTGCCGTAAGTTTCCGCCGTCAGTTGCGTCGGCAGGAAGGTCCGCATAGCAGGAACATTACCTCATGAAGGCCCGGACCCTTCTATGGATCGCCGTTTCGCGCAGCTATTCCCACGTTGCTAAGCGCCAGCCCGCCGCAGGTCTCCGACGACGCGGGCGATGCTCGCAGAAGCTGGGTGCAAAGAGGTGCCTCTCGACTGCCGCATCAGCCGCCAGTGTTCAGGGAAGTGCGCTCAAGCAGCTACTGTCCCCCGCCGGGTCGGAGGCGACGCCCCTTCTTCGATTTTTTTCCGACGACCGCCACTATCCATGTCTTGCTGAGACATGCTGCCGGTCCTGTTATGGCGCGTGTCCTTTTTCTTCCGCAAGAATGCGAACTAATCTCCGGCTTTTCGCTCCCTACACTGTCAAAACGCGGCACCCTCACTGGAAAAACCAAAGCGAAGCGAGAACAAAACAAGCTGTGGGTCCAAAAGGCTCAGACGGGAAACCAAAAAAGCTAAAAAATACAAAAAAAGAACACCGCAAAAAAGATGCCCCCAAAGCAAGCCCGCAGGCCAGCAAGGCAAGTCTGTCAAAAAAAATGTCAACAAAAGAAATCATGATAAGCATGAATCATAAAAAAGAATCAAAGCATTCACAACGCTCACGTCTACCTTTGACTCTCTCTCTTTTTTCACTGTGCTTTTATTCTGCTCGTGCTGCGCTAGACGTGCGGCTGCTCCCCCGACTCTGCAGACCAGCAGGGGACGTTGAACGAAACCCAGATCCGATCCTCTGTTCATCCAGCGGAACATTGAGCCAGATTGCCTTGGATGGAGAGTCGGCTTCCCGGACACGCTTTCGCATGCCTCTTGCGGTGCACACCCCAATCAGCTTCGCTGCCGCAGAGGGGGAGGGGTAGGCGGTATCCAGCTCCGTGGGCGAGCGATGCCTCTTTACGGCTCGAGCAGGTCTCGATTCTGGTTCATCATGTGTGTGGGCGGATGGGCTCGCTAGCTTGAAGAGTTCCTTCGCGAAGCTGGCCAGTCGAGCACTGAAAAACAACGCCACGTCCTTCAGGGGTCCCTGTCCGTGCTTCTTTCTCAGCTCTCGCAAGCTTGGGCACTCCAGGAGGTGCGCCGCAGACTCCTTGCACTCCACCTTCAGCGAGTTGTGCCTGGCCTCCCTTCTTGGTTGGCCATGCCTCGCCTGCAGGTGCATTGTAAGGTACTGTTTAAGCGCACACTTCATTGGGCAGTATGGGCACTTGAGTGATCGTTGCAGGAGGGGTGACACCGCTACCGTGCCGCACTTCATCTTCCGCTTCACTGTCGTAGCGTGTCTGTGATGCGTGCGCGTATGCCAAACCAGCGAGTACCACTGTTTGTATGCTCTGCCGAATCTGCCGCACACATAATCTCTCCCTTCTTCCCCTTCAGAGTGGCGACCCAACCGGGGACGTTTCCGCGGTCTCCCCACGTTCACATCCCCGCCTCCTGGCGACTCGAGTGACCCACTTCCCCCGCCCTGTGACTGAGTCTCTGATCTCATCTCCTTCCGCTTGGGTTTCTCCCGTGGCTGAGGACGTAATGACTCGTCGTGATCCGGATGCTTTGTCAGCATATGCCGCAGCAGCCGTATGTAGCGGTATTCCTTGCCACAAATGGGACACGCTGCTGTGACTGACTGCTCCTCCACGTTCGAGTCTTCCGAGTTTATGATAGAGGTGGGTTCGCACTTGTGCCTGGTGAGCCACGTCTTGCTCTTGAGGACGCGATGGCACTGCTGGCATACAAATTCCGTCTGCTGCTGCTCCTCCTGCTCTGTCTCACCATCACTCACGAGTGCATCTTGCGCCTCTTCGCCTCCTCTCGATAACTGCTTCTCCGGGTGCTTCTGTAACATGTGCTTCCTAAGCCATGCATGTGCTGTATACGTCTTCGCGCACCAGGGGCACTGAAGCGTGTTTCCGTCGTCGGCTGTGTCTTTATCCTTGGTCCTTTTTGGACGTTCCTCGACAGTTGGCACCACAACCGGAGGGTGCGTTGCCATGTGCTCCACAAGTAACCCCCGCCGCTCAAAGTCCTCGCCGTACACATGGCAGGTGTATCCTTTCTTGTGCGTCAGTGCTGGACGCCTAGCTTTCTTGGTCAGTGCCAATGCACAATCCCTCTCCAGACCATGAATCTTTACTAGGTGCACTACGCCTGCCTGCCGACGCGCACAGACCATGTTGCACAACGGGCAGATTATTGGGTCGCTCTGCCTGGTCGCTATCCATAGGTCAGGTGCCCTCGCGTTGTTTGCCGCTGACTCCGCCGAGGGGTGTTCCTCTGCTGCGTCACTCGTCGCGTCCTGCGCGCTGCACCATCTGCACTCCAGCTGGTCCGTCTTGCGTGCGAGCATTCTGTGTAGCCACCCGAAATGCTTCGAGCTGCATTTTCCGAACTGTTTCGGCAGCGACTCGCCCAGGCGATCTCCCTTGGAGTGCTTTGGTGCTGGCCGGACGTGATCGAGCAGTGCACTGCGATGCGTGCGTGTCATCCTACCCTCCTCAAAGGCCCTGTACATCTCGTTCCGCACCTTCCTCTCTACACCTGCGACGATGTCGGTGATCCACGCCGGATACGACTGTGGCTTTACGTTTCACTGCTCAGCTGCCTTGTCTGCCACCTCGTGGCGTGGCACCCCACAGTGCGAGAACACGAACTGAAAGTTGAAGGACACGCGGAGCCGCTCACTGCGCAGGATAAGATCCCAGATGCGCCTCAGCATCAGAGCCTCCACCACTGCAGGACCAGCGTTCAGCGCCATCAGCAACGACAGCGAGTCTTTGAATGCCGCCACTCGCGTCCTGTGTGTCTTGCTCAGCCCAATGACATCCACGAGCCTCTTCAAACCTGCCTCCATTGTCGCACATTCCGCACGGCAGCTGCAGGCAAGCGACCCAGCTCCCAGCACCACCTTCGCACGCCGACCTTCCTTCGGGTACACCAGCGCACCGGCTCCTGACGAGACATCCAGCACCACGGACACGTCCGTCCACACCTGATAGTCAAAATCACTGAACCGCTGCACCCACCGCATGGTGTGCAACTTCTTGTCCTTCTCAGGTGTGTCCGCCTTGAGGCAGCCCGGCGTGGTGGCGTTGAAGTGAACACGCCTGTTCCACTGCAACGCCGTCGCGTCGTGCTGTTTTTCCGGCCCGTCAATAGTGCTGTACAAGTGCTGCACCTTCGCAAACCTGACGTGAATCGGGTGTTCGGGCGGGAAGATGCTTTGCGCGACCTTCGCGTGCACTGGACCTTTGGCCTTCAATCGCAGGTAATATTCCAGCGCCGTCCGGTGTGCCACCTCGTTGATCGGCTTCAGCCGCGCCTTGCGCAGGGCATCCTCCCGATTGGCGGCCTTGGGAATACCCGCCACTATGTGTGCCGCCTGTGCCTGAACCCTCTCCAGCCGCTCGCGATCTGACAGCGAAGTATCGAACCACCACGACGCAACTCCGTAGCACATCTTGGCCTGTACCAGTGCAAGGTAAAATGCGCGCAACTTCTCCCTATCCGGACACCACTCAGGCGACGCCACCGCTCTGAGCTGCAAGAGACGTGTGTTGGCCGCCGCCTTCATGCTCAGCGCATGCTTGGTCAGCCTCTTGTGCGGCTGCATGGTAAGACCAAGCAACTTCGGCGTGCGTTCCTCCTTTAGTGCCGTCTCTCCTACTTTCAGGCTCAAAAGGTTCGTTTCCCGCGCACCGGATAGCGTGTACTCAGTCTTCCCCGCCGACACCTCCATGTAGTACTCCGCCGACCAGTTCGTGATGCAGTCCAATCCCTGCTGGATGGTCTGCTGGATTTCACCCAGACCAGCGCTCGTGCACACAATTGCGAGGCCGTCCGCGAAGAAACCGTGCTGCAGCCCAGGGATGCAGTTGAGTCGCCTGCTCAACGAATCTACCGTGACAATGAACAGCAGTGGTCCCAGCACCGACCCTTAAGGGACACCACGCGTGAGGCTGATATCCTCCGACAACACGTTGTTCACCCTCACCTTCGCCGTGCGCCCCTTCAGGAAGCCAGCGATCCACGCCACCAGATGCTTCTCAACGCCAAAGGACAGTAGCTCCTTGACAATGCAGCCGTGATCAACGGAGTCGAAGGCACGCGCATAGTCAGTGAACGCAGCCGCCGTCTTCTCGCCATCCTTCCTTCGCCGCACAGCACTTGTCACCTGCATGAGCGTATCTAGCGTCGAACGCGCCGGCCTGAATCCTGCCTGCTGTGGCTGCAGTTTGTCCTCAATGCAGTCCCTCACGCGGCGCGCCACGATGCGATCCATCAGCTTGCACAGCGTGCTCGTAAGCGTCACCGGCCGAAAGGACGCCATGCTGTTCGCTGGCTTGTTTGGCTTCAGCAGCGGGACTATGATGCCGTGCCTCCACTTGGCTGGCACCTGCCCCGTACGCAAGCTGTAGTTGAACGGACGCAAGATGCACCTTCTTGATACCCTGCCTAGCTGCTTCAACTCCTCACAGTGGATCTCATCGTCGCCCGGCGCCGTGCCAGAAGACAACTCACGCAATGCGATATCCAGCTCTGCCTCGGTGATGGGTTGGAATGTGCTTCGCCTGGTGCTCGGTATCTTCATTTCTGGTGCATGTGGTGCCTTCGTTGACCTGGCCATGCACATTTGGGCCAATGCTTGCGCCTGCTGGCGCTTGGTCAGCGGATGGCCGTCCACCACCAGCACCGGCGACGTCAGCGGCCGCGGCGCGTATATCGACTTCACCAGGTTCCAGCTCGCCGACTCCGTAACCGACAGCTTTGCTACATTCTCCTTCCACCGCCCTAGCGCCGTGTCAGTAAGCACCTTCCTCCGCCAGCGAATCAGCGCATCCCGCTTCCGTTCGTTCTTGCACTCCTGTACCATCTTGTCCAGCTTCGTCAGCTCCGGCGTCCAGAACGGCGGCGCCACACCCTTGCCCTTGTGAAATGCCTCTTTGCGGCCATCCGGATGCCCCTCGTCACCGCATAGTTCATGGCATCCTTGGCCTTGATCGACCTCTTCATTCTTCGGAATATAAAATCGCGACTCAGTTTCCTAAAATCGTTCCACCTCGCCTTGTTCAAAGCGTACGGTGCACGGGCGGGTTTGGAGGGAGCAATCACGTCCAGGCTGGTGCCCACGAACACATCGAACGTGATCCAGTAGTGATCACTCTCCGGGCCAAGCGTGAACTTCCAGTTAGAGATCTCGCAGTCTCTGCACAACGTGATGCCCGGTGACGACAGTGCGGCCGTGCCCGGTTGTCGTCTGGTAGCCGGCCCGGCATTGGCAATCGACAGATCGTTCTGCACGCACCAGTCGACTCTGCACTCTCCCTTGTCGTCACTCGGACGAAGCGGATCTCACAACACGTGGTGTGAGTTCACGTCCGCTCCTACTACCAATGGCGCGCTTGCTCCCAGCAAGGTGTCCAGCGACTCGCCGCAAACGTCTGTCCTTCTGGCGAAGTGCGCCGATGCGATCGTTAGACTCACATTCGCTGAGAACCTCAGTGCCACCGTCGCTCTCTCCGGAACCTTCTTTTCTAGAACGCCCACCTCTACAACCACTCCGTCTCTAAACAAAATCGATACCCCACTCCGAGAGGCGTCCTCGGCTGCCACATGTGCTGGGATCCACCTATTTTAAGAGCTGCGCGCTCCGCCGACGTCAGGTGTGTCTCCTGCAAGAGACAAAACAAAACCATGTCCTCACGAAGCTTCCTCTCCAGGGCAACCCGCTTCGCCTGGGAGAGACCCCCAGAGTTCCACTGGGCTCCACGTATCTGAGGACCAGGATTGCGCTCAACGTCCCCGCTGGCAAGCAGCAGAAGCCGCCGCGCATCTAACGTAGCACGCCCGCAAGCGCAAGGAAGTATTCGAACAACTCCATTCGCCCCAGAGTCCCGGTGGTGCTGCACACTCCCTCTCTGTTAGCCATCAGCTTCTTGCCCGCCCCAATCCTGTCGGACCGGTCATAATGCGGGCCCTTGGGCTCCTCCTAGACAGAGTACTAGACCATGGCACCGTGTTGAGGTGTCCGGCGTCAACAGTGTAAACTTTTTCTTCATGAAAAACATTTCGAGAATTTAGGTACGCTTTCTTAGTGCCATAGCGCTTTTTATCAACATTTTGAACTCCTTGGCATCGATGTAACACCCATTTTATCTTTTGTCATGATTTTGTTGCTTGTCGAGCCTCTAAATACTACGGAAAGTAGCACTTCCGCTTCTTCGGATTTGTGATCGTTGACTCATGTATCAGTCAACGACCTTCCATGCCGAACACCGCACGGATACTTTTCTTTCCTGTATGATGGGGCGCAAAAAGGCGTGGTCGCTTATGGTAGTTAGCTGTATCCATAAAAAACTGAAACACAGTTACAGGAAGGCGCGAGAGACACTCACCACTGCGCCTATGTTTGGCAGTGGTCGGTGGTGACACTGTATGAGATGCGTGGAAGACGAGTGAAAATGCCACTGCACACAACGACGCTATGCGTGCGGTGGCGCAAGCTGATCAGGACCACGGGTGGGGCAGTTTTTGCAGGGTAAATTGAGTATACTTTAGCGAGTGCACTGTGAGTGCACTGTGAGAACAGTGAGAAGGCATAACAGCCGTGTGGCGGGTGTGAATGTGCTTTCGCTTAGCCTGATTACTTCGCACGTGTAACTTTTTACTAATATGCAGCCGATTAATTGTTGCCCTGGATCACTTTCACCAGGTGATCGTTTTTTTTGACAGGCGGTTACATGGCTGGAAATTCAGGCGTAATTTGCCGCTTTTGTAGCTTGTTCATTTTCTCAAAACGTTACGCATGAAATCTGTAGGAAATGGATGACAAGAACCGATAGTAGGCGCCTTTGAAAGTCATTTAATATGTATTGGAAAAACTGGGCACAGTTCACCGTCGATGCACTTTGCTTAACAGAAGATAAGCTGGAGTGCAGGTGGACTCTCTTATTCCTTCTCTCTTTTATGGTCCTTGAAACACGGCAGAACAAACGCTCCGTTGTTGTTCTTCTTCGTTGGCGTAATTCGCTCATGGAAATCAATGCCAAGGTGTCTGTCTACGGACATTTGAAGGGAGTGCAGTGAAATACTTGGGTCTGTACACGCGGTTGAATAGACACATGAAAGCCGCGTCTGTCAGGCGACCCTAAAAGTTAGCTGTGGAACTCAGCCAACTACTAAATCTACTGCCGCGACCTCTTTGATGGACGGGCGACAAACTCACCACGCTCCCTGAGATTGTGTCTGAGCGTGCATCGGAGAAAGGTGAAACAGATCAGAGAGAATTGATGTGGAATAATCTTTCTCTGATGAGAAAGCGCACAAGAACTGTAACGCTCGCCAATCGCTTTAGACCGCCTACAAGCTCTGTTGGATTACGAAAAGGCGCACATACTAGTGCATTCGACGATGCCGCGATGGAATACGCAGCTATCAAGCCATGTCGTGCAGCAACGCTCGCTGCGTCTTTCTACACGGCAAAACTTTGAATCTTCAATGGTGCGCCATTGTGAAAAGTGGAGGCGACAAATCTACTCAGCGTCTCCTACTACACGTGTTACATTCTCTTTCAAGTGTGGCAACGATCGCACATCTATCAAAGACAAAAAGTCAACTTGTATGGGTCAGGGAGTTCAACGAGCGCACAATCCACCACAGACCCCAGTGCCACCACACCCGCCGCGGCAGAGTTGCCACTGGCAACAGACCCTGACGTCACATCATTATTGTGTCATATCTACGGTACTGTATTGTCTACCAAATAACTGGTGCAAAAAAGAGGCTGTGCTAGTTGTGAGAAGTGATGTTCGGCGCGTCAATGGGAAGGAAGCATGGACTTCTGTCATACGATAAAACGACTAATCAAAAAAACCTGATGGGTACATAAACGAATAGAGCTGTAACAGCACATCTACAAGGATGATGCAGACCGTTCCAGCGCCCGGGAAAACTCCTAACATGCGAGTGGCGGCGTTCCATTCCACTAGACAAGTAAAAAAAACAAAACACAAAAGGAACGAGCAGCACTTTTAAATTTCCACCACAAAAATTACTCTAAAACCCTCTAGAAATTGACAAAAGCTAGGGCCTGGTCTCTACAAGGTGAGAGGAAAGATCAGGCCGTCGCTAACATTTCGTCACAGCAAGGTGGTCTACAAGATACATTTAATAGAGAACAAAAATACGTTTAAACATCTAATTGCAGCGTTACTGCGGGTTTACGCACAAATGTATGGTACATAACAGTCAGACACCAATAGCACTCAGCATGCGGGCTGTGTTGACAATTTAAGTTTATTCCACTTGGCCTACCCCTTTTCACGGCAAAGCAGCAGGTTGCTTCGCCAATCTATGCACAGGGAGCCCCATGTACACCAGAACCGATCCAAGCAGAATGGCTAGCGGGATGGTAAACGCTATTACCAACGTTGAGGTGTCCACACCGCCGGATCTCACTACGGTGTTTGGACTTTCCTCCAGCGCCAACTCAATCAGCTCCAGGTCACTACCGTCCACATGAATTAAAGCGTCTCGACTTTGTTGAGAAATCGCAGGAGGTGGCGCCGGTGCTGACAGCGTCGAAGGTGAAGTCGGCAATGTGGAAGAGGGCGAGGAGACGGGCAGCGACTGTGTCTGTGTTTGTGCCTGTGACGCATCGCTCCCTGCCTCGTCTCGTGGGTAAGTAGCCCTACTCGTTTGATTTTGCTGCATCTTCCTTGCTTGCAGTTCCCTCACTCTGGACTGAAATTCCACGCAACGGACGTACCTCGAATCAGGTTCGTTGTGCGCCACATGTGCAGCAGTCACTTCCTCGCATTCGGCTGCCTTCTTTGCGAGAACTCTGCCAGCAATAGCGGCCACCGCGGACTCGGCCACAGTAAGCTGTGTTCGGGCCAAACGGTAATAGTAAAACACTGTGGCAAAGTTCACGAGAATCTCCTCCATGAAGTGCCTAAAGTCTCTGCTTACGCGCTCAAGCGCGTAGCTTCTGTCATGCTCAATGGAGAGGAGCCCCAACACGTCCATTTTTTTATCTTCCCAATTCTTCCGCACTCTCTCCTTCCAACTATACGTGTCAGCGGAGGCATCTTCAATGTACTGCATGTACCCAATCACTTGGACATGCTCCTTCACCTCAGTTCTGCATCTGAAAAACGCATCTCGGAAGCCCAGCTCGTCTCCCCAATAGAAGTAGTTGTTGAACTCCCCTTCGGTAATTTTGGAGTCAAAGCGCTTAATATCACGGCGGGCATTCAGCACCCTCCAATGGGCGTCAGCAATTTTATCATACGCCCGCCCCGCCTCAACCTGTGCTGTTGAACCGCTGGCTTCAGAAGCTTGCAGTTTCTTTGCTCTTTCCTGCAGCTCCAGAGATGCTGCCTTCATTTTGTCCAGTACCGCATCGAAGGCACTGAAAACGCTCTTCACGTGCAAGTAACCCCTCCCCATCTGGCACGCCGCCATGGCAATGCCACTGTCCTGCCCGACGGTGTCTGCCAGCGACAGTACGTTGGTGTTGCACGCCGACAAACACGAAACTACAACAAAGAGGCACACGGGTTTACCCATCGCAGCACCGTGTCAACAGGTTCGAAACGGCAATAGAAATATGCTAGTCTACGTGCTGAGGCGACAAGAAAGTGAGAACCGGTTCAAATTCACACAGAGAAATGGAAGATTGAAAAAAACACTGTTATGTAATGACTTGCTTGACCCTCAAACACAGACGGAAGTGTACCTAATGAAGCGCCGCACAAGAAAGCGTCAGGGAAATGTACAGGGAGCACTCACTCCAGATTCTCTCTGTGCGAAACTGCTGCGTACAACTGATGACACAGAGCATGCACGTTTGTCACCCACGAGCTACAGCGATGCGGCCACAGTGTCCGTGTAATATTCCCTCTTTGTTCTGTCCCCCCAATAAATACATCTTGAGAACAATGCAATGCACAACTCAATCACAGCATGCCGTGCACATCCGCAACGCCCATTCGTGAAGCACACTGCGTAGCAAAAACAACCACGACGCGTGCACTCGCATGTCCGCACGACTGACGGGCGGCCACTCGGGACGAGAAGTCAGACGATTCCACGCGCTAGTTTAAGGCGCGCAGCAACGCAGCACGAGCCACACTCTTGTGAATCAACGTGCTTTCCTGTGGATTAGCGATGCGCAACATATGTTTGTGTTGAAACAAAACAAAACTGATCCATCTTCTCGTATGGTCGTCATTTATTCAATGTGTAGTCTTTTAAAGGCGAAGAACTCTATTTTTTACTAAGGAAAAAACTGAAAGCAGAGCACGGACAAACGTTACGTTACCATCGTTACTTTTGCATCATTTTAACTGGCAGCGATGCTGTCAAGGCAAAAAATCGAAAGAGAATGCCACGCTTTGCCATTTCTTTAGAGAGCATGACGAAAACAAACGTGCACTTTGTTCGGCAAACGGTACTAACAAGCCGCATGTCGATAACACCACCGGTATACACTTCTTGCGTTTCGTAATAAGGCGGCAAAGTGCAACGAGCGCCCACCTCACTGCAGACGGCTGCAAAACGGTTTTTAAGCGTCAGATCATGGCCCATTATCGTCCACAGCCCAGCGTCCATTTTACAACACACAAAAACTCTAATACAGCACACAAGCAATATCCAGCAGCACTGTGGAATAGCACAAGTGCCATGCTTATCCTGTGCGCGCAAGAAAGATGGACGTTCCCATACTTGGCCATCCACCTCAGGTCAGTTTTGTTGACTCCAGCTATCAGTCGGCAAGATGTCACGAAAGCGCCGCATTCAACACCCAATAACATAGCAAAGGCAAACTCCCACGGAAGTCAATGAGGACCCATTTCACGATTATGCAGGATTGACGGCAATACAACGGGCACTGTCTGTGACTGCAAGTCATGTAAGGCGCTCCACACAAAAGCAGTTTTTTGCCGTGGTAACTTTGTATAAACAGTGATAGTGCCACAATGCAACACCGAGAAGCTTTAGATTCCATGTAAAAAAAGCGTCCGCTCAAAATAAATAAATAATAAAAGGGTGTCAGTGCTAAACAATGGCGCAAATCGCTTCAGGCAATAGCACGATATGAGTGCACATGTTTCCTTGGACTTCCGTGGCAACTGCCATAGTCTCTTTACAGCCCCACTGCGCAGAATTGAGCAGGCTTCGGGAAAAGTTATATGACCAATTGATTTGCATAGAAAGGTGCGTTAAAAGTGAGAAAGTGCCAATATACGAGGACAGTGCCGGAGTTCAAGTGCACAAAGGTGAAACGACTTCCCCCAAATGGCACTGACTCCGTAATGGCTCAGAGCTTTGTGAATTTAGCCGAATAAAAAACCATTAGAATCATAAATATTCGTTTAACCACCAAGAACGCCACGGCGTCACCAGGTGTATGTTACACGGCTACTTGATGGCTCACCGCGCGCCTTTCAAAATGTGCATATAAAAATGTACAAGTCAGTGCCGGCTTTTTCGTATATCAACAACATACAACAAACAACAGCGGCAGCAGCGAATGGCCAGGTTTGGTTAAGTTTGGAATTAGCAGCACTTAGCTACGGTTAAACAGATGGAACAGCCGCACGTAAAGCGAGTGTCACACCACAGTTTCTCTTGCATCCTGCAGCAGTTCATTTAACGCATAAGAGGGCGATTGCTCTTATTTCTTAAATTTCAACGTTTCAAACAAGGAGGTGCGTGTTTCAATCGACACTTTAAGTACCTCCACCCGCAGACCCGCGTGCTGTGCTCGAGTCGATTCGAACAGATCCCTTCGCTATTTGAGTTTCTCAGAAATAACGTCTCGAATATGCAGAAAAGCATCCAGAGTCACACCAATTTTCACTTCTCGTTGTTCAGTGATTTTCTTAACGACTGTGACCGTGTCTTTTAGTAAATTGGTCATGCGCGCCTCACCGTTCACGAATTCAAAATCTTCTGAAGGGCCCCAGTCTCGCACCAACTTCGCAGTCAAAACTGGTGATTGAAGGTTCAACCCCCCGCTTTCCGGCCCTCACCGCACCTTCAGTTCCTTACAACATATTCAACTGCGAGGAGAGGCCATATCATAACTGATTCTAATTCTCGTTCGTAGGCGAGAATCGACACTTCCATTTTCAGTGCCACTGCTAGTGCTGTTACGACCTCATTGGCCACTTTTACCGAGTAGTTAACTGTGAATCGGACTTTGCCCAACACACTTTGCACTTCACTGCTCAGCATTTGAAAATGAGTGAGTTCCTTCCTGCTTTCTAAAAGCGCTTTGGCCGCCATTTTAGCGACGCCGAACACCTTGGCAGTCATTCACATGGTTGCACTCATCACTTCCGCCTTCCACACAGATGGTTTTGTGGCCGTAAAGGTCTTATCCAGTCGAATAGTGTTCGTGTACGAGCTCTCTAGAAAATTAGCAGATAGAAGTACATCTTTTAGCGATAAACAGGAACAACGAACTATCTGGGTACTGTTTTGTAAGTCTTACTCGGCGTCGGAACGCGCTTTTGTGCTTGCATTTGCCAATGCACTTGTGTTTTCATCAATGTATTTGTATTACTGAACCACATGCGGCGTGCTACTGAACACTTCACGCACTTACCACAAGACGCTTTTCGCCCGGCGCTAGTCCTTGAAAAGTCGTTCCCGAAAATTACACAGAAATCCGTACTTCAGCCTAAAATCAGCCACCATGGTAGCATTCACGTCGCGCTTAGCGTTAGAAGCTAAAAGAATGCCTTGCTTCAACACTGTCCATGCTGCTTCAGTAGAACTACTACAAGCTGTACCTTCTTCCTTAATGGATGCCAGTTGCTTCTCTACAGCGTGACTCACATTCTTAAGCTGGAATCCGTGGTAAAGTTTGGTCGACACCCTGCTGTCCATCGACTGGTCCCACGTCGCATAATTGTGTGAACCCTCGAAACCGCCATCATCAACACTACGGCTCAGCAGTCTCCATCCCTTTTCAATGGAAACACTCATTCTGTTTATTAGTGTCTACGCTTCATTAATATTTTTTTCTTCGGCCAAAAGGGCATCAGCTTTCTCCAAAAAACATATGGCGTTTGCGATAAAGGCACCCACAGAGCTATGCTCTGCCCAATTTGTAACAGAGGCGGCCTTTTTATAAAATTCTTTGACACTGGCAGTGGCACACACAATATTACACTATAAACCACGCAAGCGTACTACAGCAGCAAATAGTGTTGGATTCAACTACACTTCATGCTTATTTTTGAGTACATTGACACCGTTTCGAAATTGTATAACTCTTTAAATCTTTTGGCAAGCCGCCGAAGTCCCCTCTCTCAAGGAAGCTCTCAAAGCACTCTCCGTCTTCGTTTCATTCACCACAGCGCGGATCTGCACTTTCAGCACTCCAGAATTTACTTCCCACATCGAAACGATGGCATCCACGAATCAGTCCCTCAGGGTCTTATTAACTGACTTCACCTTGCCGTCCTCCACACCTTTGCCCGCTCTATAGTCCAGGCGGGAAAAAAACCGCAACCTTTTCCCATCTTTGCTTCCAAACAGTCGTCTAGCAACCGTACTGCGTTAGTCCTTCACTCCCTTAGCGCACTGATGGAATTTGTCGGGAGCTTCGCCGCATTATTAATCAAGCTCGCGCTTTTTGTCTCTCCACATCCGCACTTACTGCACTCGCTCATCATTTCATCCAACATCGAGTGAAACTCAATTGTAAGCGATTCTTGGCCATTGTACATTTCCCTCATTCCCCACCGTATCGCCTGCCTTCCAGCGTCTAATGTGGGCTTTGTTTTGTTGACAGATGCGCGCGCCGCGTTCAGCCGTCCCCCATACAACTCCCATTCTCTTAGCAGAGCTGTTGCGTTCCTCGTAATTTTTTTAATAATGTCGCCCGCGCCACCATGCTCCACTTATAAGAGATGCGACCTCTTCTCTTTTACCCAAAAGGCGCACGAGAAGTGGCCGCGCAGCGTTCATTTTATCGATGGGCAGGCTTAAGAGCACATTTAATTCATCCTCAACTGCAGTCGACAAGTCGGCTCCAGATTCATAGACCTTGATTAAGCTAACGATAACACGAACTGCCTCACAGCCGTCACACTCCCATCACAATTCCCAGTCGTAATGTTTCAGGAATGACAACTTACAGACCCAAAAACCAGCACGACCACGAGGAGTGTCGAGCAGGTCGCAGAAGCGTGCCACATTTTGACCACAATTTCGTATTCCTTGTATTGTAACCAGAAGTTCAAATGTAAAACATAACAGCAACGGAAGGCACAATGAAAAAACTGCGAATATGAAAAGCGGACCCGGTGTTTTGTACATTTAGGAACAGACAGCATAAATAAACTGGTAAATGGAGTAAGAGTGGCACAGCAACGTTCGATGGGTTGCAAGTGTACCCGTGCGTTCTGTGTCAAGGCACACAGATTCAGCGGCGGCATCTTGACCTGCTGTACAGTAACACCCAATGAAAACACCAAAAGGCTATGCCATTGTCGTGCGGCTGAAACCTCCTTTAAGTGATTTAAGCGTATTAACATAGATGCTTACCGCATAGTCTCACACATCCTTTATCGCCGCAAGCGTAAAAAAGTCTTTACGAGCACTTGCCCTTCGTTAAACTGCAAACAGCACTCAATGGTGCGTGCACGCCAATTTGTTTTTGGTACTGCCAGTTATTTTTCTTCACGGACGTGCCGCCCCACTGCATGGCGTGCAGCAACATCTAACGTGATCAAATGAGCACAGATGTTCCAGAATCAACACACTTAGGCACACGTATTGAACACGGCTGTCCAGCCAACAAACAATCGCAAAGTCCAAACTCGCAGTTCTCTGTAGGAGCATCACTTGTTTATATTTCGCTCACTGTTGTTCCGATTTCTGTCACTTTGCAGTTGCGGAGGACGAGTCTCCCAACTAATCAGTGCGATCAAGATGTGCAAGTGCAAAAATTAGGTGCAAGCAACAGACACAACTAAAGCATTCTTGCGCCGTATTGCTTTTATTGACTTCAAACTGGTCAACGATGGCACTTCAATGAGATGCTTGGACTTGTCCAATTTCATTTTCAAAATAGCCACTGCACTTTTCGGGGTAACAAGACTGACACCACTAATGACTGCGAAAATATGAAACATGGAACAAATACTCCTCGGACAACCACAAACAAGCAAAAGAGGCCATCTTGAAGAAATGTTGAATGGCAATTTCTTCACTTCTTTCCAACGATACCGCGAAGTGTTGCACCAAATTATAACAAAAATTGTTGTGCTCAAAAGTGGCACGATGTTGTTCCTGACCACGAGGTACACCTCATTTGAGCCTACCAATATTTTCAGCCACGCTATCAGCTTGCAGTCGAAGTGATTGAACTCAAAAACTCCATCTGTTCGAAGGGAATACGCCTCTGCCAATCGCCCATAACCAGCCCACAACATGTTCACCCACAGCAAAAGTATTCACTCAAATGTTGACGGCACCACGTCTTGAGGAACAGTTGACTCACTGAGTGCCTGTCATCGAGACACCGCAAAGCACAACAAGACACTGAAGCGGAAGTGGGCTCGGTGTACATCACGTCAGCACGTCCCCAGCTATTCACAGCACACAGCGCGCGTGCGCCAAGTGGTGCCAACACCATCAGATCTTGCTCCATTAAAAGTTGTTGTGAATTTATGTCAGCGGACGCTCAGTTTTCCATTCGCATCTGATCCAAGTCCTCACTCAATAGGGACAACTAGAGTGCTGGGGTATCCTGGAGACCCTTTGCAGCATGTTTATACGCCGCTTGATATTCAAACATTTAGTGCTGAGCGCACTCAAGTACAGCTTGGATAGTTCATACTGAATCCTCTTCCATTTTTAGTGGAATAATGTTAGTCATTCGCCATACATATGGAAGAAGAAATTATTCCCATGCGAGCTTTTGGTGGCAGAAATCAGAACATACCATTATATTCACTGTAAATAGCTATCAAGCCGCAGCAGCCGACGCGGGCAAGCAAACGCACACATTTGTATAATAGGCTGTTTGCGTTGTAGCGTGCGCAAATTCATTATTATGCATTTGGGTCTGCTCGCCTAAGGTTGTCCGCAAAGCATCGTGGAGGAGGTCATGGAAACGATACACAGACACAACATGGTGCACCACTTAATGGCACGCGTCTCAATGACAGAACACCTCCAACGGCTTTTCAAAAGTTGCAAAAACGAAACAGCTTGTTTACTCAGCAATATGTGACGAGTATAAAGAGTTTTGTTTTGTCTTCGCACGCTTTGATTGTGGAATCGGAGGCAATTAAAGTTGAATGACTTGCCTGCTGGCCATAATACCAAAAGATTCCGGCTACCCACTGGACCCTTCTGATTGGCATCTGCACATCCTCGAACCCACAAACACACCCATACATCTTGTGGCACAGAACCAGTGAATGAGGAAATCAGTCAATCAACACCGTAGTGGCTACGGAGATCCCAACCATCGTCTGCTGACAGGTCAACGATCGCTGGTGGTGTCGAACCGCCATCCTGGTAAAGATTCGAAACAAACCGCTTGAACAGGAGCGGTGCAACGTCGCCTGCCTTAGGCACTTCCCCGTCAATGGGCCGCAATCGCATTTCCTCGACTAGTGATGTCGCCGTCTCCCCCGGCATCTCGCACATGACAATGTCATCAAAGTATCGTAGATCATTGCACACATTAAATCCTGCCACGTGCATCGACAGCCAATTGCCCAGTTGAAGGCCAATAAAACCCAAATTGCGCGGTGCGACGTCCAACCACTGATCTGTCCACACACCAACTCTGCCGCGGTGCGTTGGAACGCCGTAGTACTGTGCGACATTAATCATTGGCTGCCCCAACACGCCACTAAACCATTCAATAGGCGAGCGAGGCTTGTGCGCTACTCTTGAACGCTTCCAAAGAAGCTGCGCGTTTACAATGGGGTACATTGTCACTTGACCGGGCCCGTGAAATGTGACACCGCCGCCCTGCCTGGTGCTAACCACATCCGTCGCGCAGTTCGCTCGGATGCCGTCTCGCGTGTCACGGCGACCAACTGTGAAGACCGCCACTGATTGCTCGACCAATAACACGGTGTCAGGAACGAGAGGCACTTCACTATCCCTCGAAGTCGGCACATTTGCCGATCGATTGTTCTTTTAAATATCTCTTCTTGAAGACGCAACAAATCGTGTTGGCCGCGACTCCCCAGAAATAAGACCCTCATCTCCTTCTGCGCATCAGTCAGTAATAACGGAAATAATAATAATAACAATAATAATGTTGTAAATGTTAAGCATTATGTCGTTAAAATAAAATCAAACGACATAAGTGTGGTGTTGAAAGGCAATGGTTTGTGTGTTTCTACACATGGCAGGGGGAAATGAGAAGATTCTTCAGGCCGACATTAAACCTGTAACAAAGCGAGAAGGGTTGAGGTAGTATAAAATGAATAAAAGATAGGGAAGTTGGTGCAGGGCTGGTGGTGGACAAAATACGGCAAAGTAAATTGAGATGAAAACATTTCAGCCAAAGAATCTACTGGTATGTGTAACAGGTCACTCTCCATCTCCGGTATTTGGCATCGCTTTACATAAGTTTCTACTGGGCCTATCGCTTACAAGACAATCTAAAATAGGACCACTTTTTACCTCACTTAATGTACCTATGCTCCCCATTCACCTCCACAACACGTGAGTATATACAGACGCATTTCCAATGATGTGTGATCAGGCGGTTGACGGTGGTAAGTCGTTTCTAAACACTCCTGAACGCCGCAGTCGCAGCACTATGCACCAGTATCGGCATCCATGTCGCTAGCAGCCTCTGGCGTGCCGTCGTTTGCACGTTCAGTGACGGCCTCCTCTACAGGAGATTCATTCGCATAGTCATCTGAGTACTCGTCATCTTCCTCAGTGGGAATTGGCTGTGGAGTATTATTTTCTCCCTTGCTGTCGGCTAGCGTTGGCGGAGCGAGTTGTTCGTTTTGACCACCTGCCGGTGGTTCGTTGCTTTGAACATTGTGTGATGCAAGAGAGACCTCGTGTCCAAGACCCAACGACCGTTCAAAAAGAGTTACCACATCCGCTCCTTTGGCCAACTTCTCTTCATCCTCCAGAACACTATGGGTGTAGCGCTCAGCATTCTCGCTGAAGTTCACGTTTTCAACAGTAGCCACAAACACTAGCACAACATGAGTCACTGAGCGCTCCTTCACAAAGAACTTGATGTACCACGGAAGAAAAACGTCAGAACCCCACGCGAACCCCTCGGATGCGAACCAAATTGCTTCCTGTAGGCCATGAACGGCCACTGTTAGTACCTTCCCCTCTACAGCATTACAAGAGAACAAAGCAAATAGTGGCAGAACAACATTGTTTCCTTCTGACAAACCCTCACTACCGCAACAGCGCTCTCATCACCGCAGTAGTGCAACGTTCGGCCACTAGTCGGCTCCTTTCGCCTACACAAACAGGCAACAGCATAGGCAAGTGCGAAAATGTTCTGTAGGGGATCAGCACATGAACGCCCCCGGCAGTGCCCTCACTGAGGCTCACAAGCTTTTCGCACATGGGCGCATCGGAGGAGAGGAGTACCAGAGCAAGTTTGCCATACGTTGGACCTTCCGATGGTATTTTCTCAGAAGCCACGTGGCAGAGAAAATTGATGTCCTCCATGGATACCCCACGACTTTGCAAATATCCCCTCACAGTCGGCAGATCAGTGACGCGGTCAAGCGTTTCCATGGCGGGCCGCTCGCCATCTTCACATGTTTGAAACAAAAGACTCTTTTCAACAGGACACTGCAGTTCCACAGACATTAAGATGTCCCATAATTCCGACTTCCATCTGACGCTGACATCGTCCTTGGTTCGTAGCGCATTCATGAGACTCTCACGTCCCACACTGCCTTCCACGTCGGAGCCATCTCCGACAATTGACAGGCACTTCTGGTCTGAGGAAACAGGCGAGATTCTCTCAGGCTTGAGGAATGCAAACAACTCAGCAAGACTCTCTTCCAGTGTGCGTGCCCCCATCCACTTTTCAATGGCATCTATGCTCACCTTACCACTACGCACAGCGATGTTTTCCGCAAGAGCACTGCTTTCCCTTTCTGTCAGTGGTCGATTCGCCGAGGTATGATCAAGTACGGCGCGAAGAAATCAATCCCAGAAAACTCCGCTTTCAGAGGCAATAAAGTAGCACAGCCAAAAGTCGAGCAGGCCCATGTCCGATGTGCGGTCCTTTGCTTGTGTCTGAGGAGTGCAGAGATAGTTGACGTATTTCATTATCTTGGTCGTATTGATGCCTTCGATTGAAGTGCGCATGGTCCCCTCCTTGTAGAAAACAAAGTATGACTTGGACTTACCGCGCCGCCCTTCCAGAATGCCTTTCCAAAACGCTGAGAGCGCATCCGGACAAGGCTCCTCACCCGGAGCGAGACAGTGGGCTTGCTGCTCCTCCGCTTGCTCAAGGCTGTCTAAAACGGCATTGCACTCCACTGAGAGGAAGCGGAGGTATATTTGGTCTCCCGCATCGGTATATAGGCGCCTGAATGTTTCAGACAGAGCCTTGCTCTGTCCCCACTCGGAGCTGTACACATCAAGAACAGTGACCCCGTGCTGGGTGCGCGAGTTCTGCAACTCCTGCTCAAGTTTGACCGCAGACGTGATGTCTCGAACAATTTCTTTGCTTTGCTGCGTGGTGTAAGCGCTTGGTGGTTGAAAAATGAGGCCAGACAAATTTGTTTCTGTGCCTTACTCCTCGCGTTGGTATATTTGAACGTGTTGGTTCACTGTCTTCCTTTACAGGTTACCTTTCTCTGCTGTCTTGTATAGATTGCCTGATCTGTGTAGAAAAAAGCGTGCCGGAGTAACTGATATTTGCGGGAAAACGAAACTCTGGACAAAGAAGCAGTGCACGAGCAGAGTGAAGCAACGACTTACATTGTGTAAGAGATAGCAAAGACAGGAAGAAGTCCTTCAAGTAAAATCGCAGAGGCGCAGACAATGAGCAAAGAATGCATATACAAGTAGAACACACTTCCAGACCGTAGGAGCCGAGTGCACTAAGATATGAAGGCGAGGCACAACTGACGTAGTAATTTGAATGCTGAATAACGCGAGTGTGGAACTGGCTTCCGATTTGCACGGAATAATACGTGACTAAAGCCGGATACCACAGTTGCAGCAGAACTGTGCAGTTATCCTTGGTTTGTTGTAACCGCAGCTATGACACGTGCGCATTGGGCCTGTTAACATCGCCCCATCGAGTGGCGGGAGCCGTTCTGGCACAGCGCCCACAACCTGCAACTCGTTAGCTGAAGCTATCCAGCCAACATCTCGTGCTATAAGAGGTGTAGTCGACTCCAACGCCTGCTGTTTCCCCTCAGCTGCCAGGTTACTCGCCCCACACCAGTGCGCATGTCGTAAAGACTTGGATCCTGGAGACTGTGGGGAAGGGCCACCTTGGATGGTGGATTTGTTATTTGGCGGCGAAGCGGGAGGACAGGAGCGCTGAAACTCATTCCAGGCGCTCTGCAGCTTCTCCAGCCTTTGACCCAGGTCTTTTAAGTCTAATTTGCATTCCTCCTCGTCTCCCTCCATACCAACTGCTCAAGAGCTGGATATTTCAGCCGCAGGTGCACCACGCATAGAAAAGTGGGGAGAAGTAAGGCGAATATTTCCCTTACACAACAAGCTAGTGGTTCCAGATATGGCAAGCGTGCTCACCCCAGTTGGGCAACGGACAAGATTGTGGTACATTTAGTTGCTGTTTTATTCCTTTTGTTCTGGGAACGAAATCTGAAGATTGAACTCAAAGGCACTCGCTTAACTCCTTCACAAATGCGCAAAACAACAAGAAGAAATAGAGTGATAGTAAAAAGCGTCAAACAGTGTAAATACCCTTCTCTTTTAAGAGGCCCCCTTCCTCTTTGTGGGAACTCTAAAAATTTTCTTTTTTATTAGTCGTATCCCACAACCTCCGCATTCAACAAGCAAAATTCACCTTATTCCTTTCTATTTCCTGCCACACTAACTACTCTCGCACCACTAGCAATTACACAGCAAATCAAGGTGTGGGAAAATAATAACAACAAGTAAAACAGAATGAAACTTTACGTCGAGCTGTTTTTGTTCTTGTTTTCGTCTCAGTTCTTCCTCTCTTAGCTTCCTTCCTTTGGTTCCTTTTCCCTTGTCTGTTCGACGCTACTGACGCAGTGTGCCCGTGTGTTTGCGTTTCGTGACAACTACTTCAGTAGCGCCTACGCCCGCCTCCTCCAGTGAGATCCACATGCAGACTCCTCTCTGCTACCGTTCCTGCCTCCTCTATACAAACTTCCGGCTCCGCGCCCGGCACTGCGGCTTGCCTAAAACAGAACACATTTTCCTCCGAGCTGCGCCTTGCCTCAGTCCTCCGCCAGCTCTCCCTCTTCCATCAGTTCTTGCACAAGCGGTTTTTTCCCTCGTCCGCCGACTTGCCTCCAACCCCTTCTCTTTTCTCCACGTCATCGCGTCGACACCGGACACTGCGCCTTGGAAAACTCAGTTGTGGCTGCCATGTATCTTTCGCCGCCTCTTCCATCCTCCTCCTGCGCCTTTTACCACCAGTACTTTCGTGTCCATCAGCCACGCGTGCCCTTCAGCCTTACAAAGTGTGTTCATCTGCCTGCCAGGCGCGCCTATACGCTAGCGTGCCGCCGGACTGACAGCTCGGCTACGAGGCCCACCTGCGACTGGCCAAGCGCTTCGCTCTCAAAAGCACCTCACCTAAGGCTACCTGTCTCCTTCCCCACGCGTCTTCTTGCCCCGGTCTGGCCGTCAGTTCTCCGACGCCTTCCTTTGCGTCTGTCAAATGTTCGCTGCTGGGTTGCTTGCTTTGAACCCCGGCCGCAGTGCGTGTTCCACATCCCGGTTGCCGTTGCTGCCTGTGGTGCCTTGCTTCCCCAATCGCAGTTGTGTCCGCAAAATACGAAACGCTTCCCGCGCCGCCTCCATGCGCCTTTCGAAGCTGTTAGCTTTTCTCCGTGCCACACAACTCTCCTCCGCGTGCCCCGGTTGCCGGGATTCTGGAGCGCTCGTCCGTTCTTCCTCGCTCTAATTCCGTCGCGTCGCCGCGCCTTCGTCGTTACGGTCTTTCTACAGGGTCCGTGCGTTCCGTCCCTGCACAAGCAGTCCTAAGAGGTCGCTGTCCTCGCGTCATTCCCAGGCTACTCGCCGAGCGCGGCTAAGGTTAAACGACTCTCTCCGCCTCACTGTGCACACTGTCTTGGGTCCGTTGTCGCTCGTTACCGTTCGCATTCTCGACCGCCTTCGGGTTTTTCCCCCCACGGCGTTCGCATGCGTTCCCGTTCCTGTTACCAAGTGCTCCCGCGGCTCGCCAATGTCACGTCACAACCAACTCGCTCACTGCGTTCCGACTTTTCCTTCACACACGTTCCCTCGGTGAATCGAAATTCATTCCTACTGACTCGCAATCTCTCTTTCTCCGCTTTCGCCCGAAGCAACGACACGTTCGGCGCAACCCCGCTGGCGGTGTTGGTTCATCCCAAGTTGTCCGCTTCGCTGAGTCCACAATGACCTTGGCTCCGCCGCCTGGCCGCTGCCGCTGTCGCAGCGCTTCCCTTCGGTCCCTCTCGTTCGCTGCGCTCGCCACAATCAGGTCTGTCCTTCCCTGTGCTTCACCGACCCTCCTATCCGTGACCCACGTTTCGCGAATCCGCATCTCGGGCCTTGAACTGCATGCGCTTCGATCCCCATTTCTCAGTCTCGCGCATCACACTCCGTCTGGTCGCCACCACCGAGACCCACCTTCCGCACTGCCTTTTCCACACATCACTTCTCCCTCACAACAAGCAGGAAGAAGGTCGAGGTTCACTGCGAACACAAAATCCCTATTCCCACACAAGCGTTCGCACACCCCAGGTTTCGTCCAAAGTCCAATTTCTTCATCGTCCTCTGTCTTTTCCTCGTTCCCCTCAACCGCCTGACCTTCCGCCATGATCTTCTTGCGTCACACTCGTCAGGCTTAGCCGCTGTCGCGCAAACCCTTCACGCCCACGCCTCAAATGCGCTCCACACTCCGGCTCTATCTCCAAGGTCCCTTTTGGTTGTTGCCTCGTGTGACGCGGCCTTCCTTGGATCCTCCGACACCCTGCTACTCTCGCCACTGTATCCACGCGCTGCGCGCCTTTGCGCGAGGTCTGGCCACCGCTTCTCGCCCTCCGTCTCCCGCGTTGCCTCGTTCTCCAGTTTCCCTCTGCTCTCAGCCAGGCAGCTCCAGCGTGTTCTTTGGCGGTGTCTGTCGTTTCCCGCCGACTAGCGGAGCGCTCCGCATGCTTTCCTTCCATCGCACGGGTACACTTTGTGAGTCCTGTGCGTCGCGCGCTACACCGGTCTGCCACCTTGTCGCCGGGTCGGCCATAGCCGTTGGGTCTTCTCCCTGTTCCGCGCTGCGGTCCGAAAACCCGCACCCGTCCGTTGTCCGCACCTGCGCGTTCGTTCCACTCACTGCACTTTCCCGTCCTCTGCAAGCGCGGCTGCCAATTGCTCGCTTGTTCCCGCTGCTTTCTACTCGTTCGTTTCAAAGCAAGTCCTTCTCCGGCTACGAGGTGGCGAGCCCTCCCAGAAACGATATATGGTCGCGCATTTCTGTTCCACATGCGTCCGCGACGCGCCTCGATCGCCACTGTCCAGTCGCGCGACAGCACTCGACGAGCGGAGCGCCGTAGGCATGCTGAGACCGCTCATGGCCGGAATTAAGAAGGCACTGACTGGCAAGCCAATGCTGTGCCGAGCAGCTGCCCCCTGACTAGCGAGCGTTCTTGCGGTGGTTCACGCCAGGTTCGTTCACAGAGGATGGCGCTGAGCGGCCGCCGCTCGGCCAGTGCTTGCCTTCCTTTTGCCCCTGCACTGTGCGGTGCTGCTGTGCTTACCCGCCCGTTCTGGGTCGCAGTTTCGGGTCGCACGCGACCACGAACAAGGCTCAGCACCGGGCGCACCTGCAAACCAACTGGCGCGTTCCGTTGCGGGGAGGTCGTTTCTCGAGACCGCCTGCCGACGTTTGTCAGCACGGGCGTCAACGCCACCCAACTCCGCCAGTGAGCTGACGCGCGATGGCAGCGTGAACCGCGAGTCAGGTCACTGTCCCTGGCGCAAGGAAATGCGATAGCATCAGCTGCCGCCGCAGCCCGCTTCCGCGTTGACAGATGTTGTCTCACAGCGTGCGCTGCGCCTCGCGACTAGGAGCTGCCTCGTTTCCGCTCGTGGGACCGTCCGACCTCAGCCAACGCTGTGGCCGCGAACGACGCCTTCGTAGGACAGTCGCGGCGCTGAGCGCGGAGCCCCTCCATGGAGCCTGCTGTGCTGGGCGCCCCAAGGGGGCTCTTGGTGCTCCCGTGTAACAGCCACAAGAAAAGAGAATCCTTCGTCTTTCTGTGTCTCGGCGATGCCAGAAGGCGATTCCCGCTGCTGCCACAAGCGCCTCCGCGGTGAAGGCCGCGGACCCAGGCGTGTCGCGGAGAAGCCTTCACACTAGCTTCCAAGCTGGCGAGCGAAAGCGTGCGGGTGCCGTTGCTTGTGACGGCGAACGCCTACCGGTCTGCGGCGTACGCTGGAACACGGCTTCGTAAAGCGTGTGGTGAGGACACGCGCTGCGCGTCACGATGACACGGTCGATTGTTAGTCGGCGCCTGGCGCGGGATGGGCTGACGCAGCTGTTTATTAGCGCTGCGACGCTCGTGAGATGCGTCGTTGGCTTCCGTGCCGAAACAGTCGTGCGGAAGGAATTTGCGAGGCGCGCGTTGTGCCATGGCGAGTGGAGCGCGGGCAGAGAAGCGGCGCGCGTGTCGCACATAGTGGGAAGAGAACACAGGCGAAGGCGGACCGCAGCACATGCGGCATGGACGATGCTTGGAAGCAAGAAGACCTTGCAACACGCGGTGCTGCACACACATACAGCGGTGGTGACGCGCGTTCGAATTGAGAGAGGCTGGACAAGCGACGGAACGCGGAAAGCAGAAGACAGCAGACGTGGTCAGTACAGACATGCCGCGGCGTATGAAAGGCACTGCGAAGTGCGTGGAAGTCGGCGGACTTTGCGTGGCGGCGCACCGGTCGTCTGGCGCAACCGAAAGAAGTGTGGTTCAACAAAGGGGTTTGTTAGTGCCCGTCCGCGGGTACCGTCATTGCCATGCAGCGTCTGAGAAAAGACGCACTGTGCTGGTGAACCGAACCGCGTTGCGCCCGCAAGCGTGATCCGGCGTGATAGTGGGCCGCCGTCAACGAGCGACACGGCCACGGATGCCGCCTCCCACACGGGGTCAGGGGAAAGCGCGACAAGCAGTTGAAGCGCGCGGCTACGATGCACGGAAAGAGCGCGGCAGCGTCGAGGAAAGGCGCATCGCAGAGTGAGATACGGGCGTGGCGCGCTGGGACTTGCTTCGAGACAGAGCGGTGAGGCGGAGCCAGTCGCAATAGTGCGTTCGTTTTCAGTGCGCTTGGACGGTGAACGGCCGAAGCACAGGGCGACAATGCACCACGTGGCGCGATGGCCGCATTCTGGTTTGTTGAGGAGATAGCAACCAAAAGCGCATCCATGCGATGCTTGTACGGTGGCACACTTTTGCGCGAGGCCAATGCGGGCAGAACAAGGCTTGCGCACAGGACGAGACGAGAGCGGGCGATGAGGATGATACAACACAGAGGCCACTCGTGGGGGTTAGAAGAAGGAGGCGTTCCGCACACAGGGACGCACGAGGTAGAGCAGCTGTTGTAAATGGGGCTCGGTTGGGGATGGTGCAGACTTCCACCGCGCAAGAAACCACGGGGATGCACCGAATGCGAAGGGGGATGAGGAGAGAAAAAAGCGCGCCAGAGACTGGTTGGGAAGCGGCCACTCGGCGCATACCTGGTGGAGGGCGGTGGCGCTGAAGACGTGTTAGGAAGGACAGAGTGGAAACGAGGACTGCGACAAATACGTCCCAGGAAAGGCTCGCCGCGCGCGCGTGGGGGAGGTAAGAGGGCGGAAGTAGGTGCAGGACGGTGACACTGCAGCACCGGAACGGGGGAAGCAACATGCATGTGCGTGTTGCGGCGCGCGTGTTTGCTCGGTCGGGGTGGGGGTGGGGGGGGGGGGGTGATCGAGGACAGACGGCGCCGCTGTCAAGAAAGGGAGCTAGGATGAAAGTTACAGTTGGGTGGTTCTTGCTTCTTATGTCGCTCGCGACGGCGTGCTTCAGGGCCCACGCGGCGTTTACCAACGGAGAATTGACAGGCGCCATGGCGAAGCAGATCTGCACCCTCTCATCGCACCTCGCCAGGCTGGAGGTGAACATGACGATCGCTGCGGAAGTAGAGACAACACTTTCACAGGCAGCGCGCCATGCGCAGCGCATTGTTGGACGGGCCGAGGAAGCCATCGCGGCAATGAAGAGCAGGAACATATCATCAGACTCATTGGAAAAGGGAGCACACCTGATCAACGCCGCAGCGACAGACGCGGCAGCACTGGGAACGATGAACGGGAGACAACAAATGGAAGCAACAAGGGCAGCCACCGACGCACTTTCCAGCGCTCACGCAGCCGAAGCTATGATGGACACTTTGATCGGCTCAATGCTCACTTTGGACGTCCTTTTCGACAAAGCGGCGTCGGGCACAACAGCGAGCAACCAGCACTGCATCGGAAAGCAAACAACATACACAACGTGCACAGGCCTACAGGCCGACGAAAATGTTCAGCTGAACGGTGTTACACTCGCAACCACGCTCGACCAGGCAATCAGCGCAGTTAAACAGCTCAAGGTCGATGAGGGATCTGTTGGCGCAGGGCAGCACGGCACAAACACGGGCTGCAGCGTCACAGGAGTGAATGCCTTCACGCTGGCAGCAGGGGCTACGCACTGCGCGTGCGCACCAATGACTTGGGCAGCGAAAGACAACACCGGCGGCGGCTCCTGGACAACACTGCAAAAGCAAACAAGCCTCACCGGGATTACAGGACAAGAAAAAAAAAAAATGAACTTTTGTGAAACCCTTGGGAAGGACATCGCATCGGTGGAGAAATACTTTTCGCCAGAAAAGCAAAGCACTCAGCTCAAGGAGGACGCGGAGCGCGCTGCCGCGAAGATTTGCAACGAACATCCAAACACCTGCACAAAACTGAACACAACCGTACAAGGAGCCGTGCTAAAAATCAAAGCGACACTTGAAGAAGCCGCTGAGACACACAGAAACGAGGCGGAACAAGACCTGCAGGGCGACAGCCCGGCCGCAACAGGCACACAGAACAGCAACAACACGGCGGTGCCGCAGACACAAGGCAAACAAAAAGCGACACAAGCACAGCGCGACGGAGAGAAACGGCACGGTGACACATCGCGAACGCACAGCACGCTCGCAGCATGGCCGGTTCTCGCACTCCTTCTTGTGCCCGCTCGTGCACGCACGCAGCACTACGCAACATGAACAGCCGCAGACAACAGGCAACACAGCACACCCTGCTGAACCAACGGAGAAAAGCCGGCGCCAACAGACGCAGGAAAGGCAACAGCGACACGGACACTGCCAAGCACACACACACACACACACACACACGGCAAGCACACACCGCACGGTCGCTTCTTTGCGCCTTTCGAAAAGTAAGCAGGGAAAAACATGCAAACACACTAACACGATGCAGCAACAAACGATACGCCCACAAGGGGAAACACCGGCGCGAGGAATGCAAACAGCACCAAAAAACGCACCAAGCACACTGAACGGAACACTGCAAGGCACAGTCAATCAGCAAGCACGCGCGAACAGGCGGAAAAGCGCAAAGACACAAGGCGGGCCAGCTCCGCACGCAAAAGGCAACAGTCATGCAAGGCTTTGCCCGGTGTAAAAGAGGGACAGAGCACAGGGTACAGGGAAAAGCCTTGAAGTGCAAGGCAACAGGACACAGAAATAGACGCAAGAGGGAACACCAGGGGGAACAGACAGCTAAGACGCAGCACAAGGGACATGGAAAGAACTGAAAGCGATAGAAGCGCATCGGGAAAACGGGAGAGGAGCCGAACAAGGGTCAAAGGGGAGTGAGCACGAAAGAGTTAGTGACACCACAGAAGGGCACGGAAAGACAACACACAGCAAGCGAGCAAAGAAGTAACCCGAGGACAGACCATGCGTGCGTGGCACTCACACAAACATTCCGCGAAATAAGACACTCGCACGCGAAAAAAGCGGTTTAAAGCAACAGCGCGCACAATGCGACACGCACAGACGCACTCACAAGCCCACCGCCACATGAAATGGACACAGAAGCACATGAGCGGCGTCAATTTACAAAGCAGGCTGGAAAAGTTGCGCGGCACGTATTTCGCACAATAAAGCACGAGTGCGCTGAAAGGCGCACTCACCACAACAGTGGAACATGAAGAGTGCGCGAACCGAAAAACGCACATATAAGAAAAGCCACGTCATAAACACACATCGGTCTGAATACCCCGCTGCACAAACACAAACACAAACACAAACAACGCAGCACAAGAAGGGAAGCAGGCACACGCGCTAAGAAACACGCACATACGAGAGGAGAGGCACATGGCACAAAAATCACGACCAACAACGAACGAAAATGCTACATGAAGGCAAACACCACCATCAACAAGAGCAAAAAAGACGACGCGCTCAATTAGCAAGCCGCAATAGGCATCCGAAAAAAGACGTGAATCCACACACCGTTACTCGGATAAAGTATGGATAAGTCGAAACTGGTGGCAGACAACACAAAGCGGAACACATGCATGACGGCTGCACACTGAACGAAAAAAGAACAAAACAAAGGCTATGCCAAGAATATACAGAGATGCACTGGCACAGACATCAAGAGCGCCCGCAGCTGAATGGACAGAGCGTTACCACGCAAGGCCAATGAGAGTGTGCAAAGACGAATATTAACAGTAACATAACGTAGCAGAAAGGCGTGAGACATACATACATGATATGCACTGCTCATAAAAAGGCTGATCGTGCAGCAAAACGAGTTCACCGTGATCGGTATAATAAGCACATGTTACGGCCACGAAGGATGTCTCAGGAGGGACAAGTTACTGTTCACGCTCTTGTAAGCAATCGAACCTTTGCACATCGGAGGCGTTTGTTCGGACACCAACGACGAAAGCACACTCGCGAGCGAAAACGGCAAAGCTGCAGCGACAGTCATAGCGCGCATCAAGCCGGCTCACAGCACCGGAACGAAATTTGGGTCATGGGGGCTATCACAGGCTCGACGCTCGGCAGGTGAAGCAAATAGCACACGAGGAGTGAATCAACTTTGGCACGACCAAACCAATTGCGTAATCCGTTTATTGTGGTCGTGAAGCACTGACCCCCGCGAGATAACTGCGGTGTGCAAAAGACGAAGCGCGGGAACAGTACGACATTGCACGGTACGCAGAAAACACCGCACAAGAAGAGAAGGAAGACGTGACGTGCGGAGACAAATGAGAAAAAAATTCGCTGGACGCAGCAAGAGACGGTAAGCAGCGACCAAAAAGAGATCAGGAGGCGTCAAGACAGGACGAGCAAACGACGCAGGACAAACAAGCGGCAAGCACATAGAGAGCAGCCGAAATAGCCGGACAGACAGGAGCGAAGGCAGAAAACACCGCAGTAAGAGAGAACAGATCGTGGCTCATGAAGGTGGCAGCCGTATTGAGACACAGCGAATGGAAGAGGGTTCGGCTACAAACAAGCGACCGGGAGAGGACAAAGGACATGGACGCAACACAAGAAATAAACGCAATGATAGGAGCCACGTTCATTGGCAAGAGGAACAAACAGACACTGTGAACAGCAGTGGCGCACTACGAACGACAGGGAACAGCAAACCACAGCGAAAAATGAGGCGTATGGAACGGCAGAGAACGCGGTGCGGAAACGCATGACGAAGTGAGGACACAAAGCAGAAAACACAAAAAATGAGAGAGACACAGGACGGGACCAAGGCTCACAAAGGAGCGGCCAGGTGGCCAAAACGAGGGTCAGGCGAGGAAAAAGGCGCGCGCAAAATAGACGCAGCAAGTCACCACACACACTCGGGGATGGCTAAGACCAGAAGTCAAGACCCTGAGCAGGCTCCGCCGGGCATATAACAAGATAAAGGCACGCTAGAATTGCCAATGGAAGACGTAGGACGAAGCCAGCAAATGGCCAGCAACGCACACTCAGAGTGAAAGGCTTGCACACGGACAACCAGCGTTAAACTCGCCCGCGGAGAGTGAGCAGCTCGGCAAAGAAGGCAAACCTGAGAATACAGGGAATCAAGCACTAGGGACAAGACAACAGCGCAAATAAACAGGACAGCACTCCCAGAACCGAAAGGAAAAACTGTGCGAAGCGGGGAAAAAACGACATCGAGAAAAAGCATTGGAAAAATCGGAATTTGCCTTGGCACAGCGCCAACAAGAGCTCAACAAGAAAAGCAGATGCGCGAAACAGCTGTGCGCAGCGTGACCAGAGCAAGCAGGCGCAAACAACTCGCCTTGGCTTCAGCACGAACAGGAACACGAAATAAAACGAAACGCAACAATGGACACCCCAGGCACTGCCACCCGACTCGTGAAACATAAGCGGCCAGAAAATATTTACATCTTATCGCTTCACTTACCTTGGTAGGGTAAAAAAAGAGGCGATCTCAGCAGCAGGAAAATAAACGCCACCTTGAAGCATCAAGGTCGGCGCTTGCCATTCGCAAGAGGACGAGCGAAAGGCCTACCATACGCCGAGAACGTTAGCACCGCCGCTGAACGAGGCTTTCGCTGAAGTTTTCGACTGGTGTGTGAAGAGGGAGTCGCCGCCAAACATCGAGTCACCGCTCGCGATGCACAGCAGTTGCGAGTTTAAATATGCATGTGCGCGAATGAGTGTTGTTGAGTTTTTGAGGCACAGCTTGCCTGTGTCTTTCTTCTTTTTTGTAGGCCTCGTGTTCGTTTTACACCACAAAGTGTCCCCATCCATTACCCATTTATCCGCGACGGCTTCGCCGTATGCCGCTTCATTACACGTCTTGCCGAACATGACCCTTCGTGCGAATTCACCTTACTGACCCCAGACTTCGAAGCTCTGTCCCCATGACGCGGCGAGTCTGTATACGACAGTTTGCGTTTGTGGCTAGCCAGGGAACGCGCCTTCGGTGCCCTCGCATGCCTTGCGCGCTGCGTCGTCGAGTAGTGCCTTGACCGCCCTCGCGTCTTGCGCACCATCCTTCTGCACAGCCGCCAATGCTCCTTCACTTATCTCCGTCCTCCTCCTAGCCAACATGTCTCTGCCGCCCTGTCCCGCATTGTTAGATTCGCACAGAACTCAGAAGGTGCGCGTTCGTCCCTGGCACCTTTGCATTTGCGAGGAAATGCGTTGCTGACCCCACCAGGAAAACCCCTACAGCGAGCATACACTTTTCCAGACTCTTTTTTCTTCTGCCCACCGAAGCGGCCCCTCGTTCCACTGTCATTGCGCAGGCTTGCCGACCAAGTTCAAGAGCGAAACCACAAACCAACAGGCAGCATCTTTCACCGCGTTCACCGTGCATGCTGTTACGGCCTCGCTCTTTCCGGTTCCCATGTAGGACACTTCCCGCTCGCCGCTCTCTTCGTCAAGACGCCGCTTGCGCCTGGCTACTCCGCCGTGCTTCTCTATTCAGCGCATTTCGTGCTCCGCACACGTCGTTCCCGCTATCCGTGCATTGTCGGTCTTCAGCTCGCCAGCGCCGTTCTTGTGTGTCCGGTTTGGCTCGTCATGCCATTGACCCCCACCGGTTCGATGGAGGCAAGAAGAAAACGGGATTCCAGTCAGCATGCTGAGTCCCTCTGCGTTCTTCATCAACCTTCTACTGCACTCTGTCCATCCTTGCCGCTCTGTTGCGCTTAGAACAGCGTCGTATTTCTCAGACGCTTCGCGCGTTCTCCGAGAGACGAACGCGCGTTCGTTCAAGAGGTGACGACACCCGCGCCGAGCTGCGGATGCACTCCGCGCCATGTTCCGGCTCCTCTGCCTGACGCGGCTGCTGTCCTACAACGCTTGCCTGTGCGAAGGATCGCCTCGACTGCGGCAATGGCAAGCTCAGATCGGCACGCCCGTCCGTGGTGGTGTGCTCTGCTCTCTGCGCTGACACTGCAGCCTCGCGGGTCGGCGGTCGCGCCGTCCGCGAGGCGCCGTGGAGCGGTACACGACAAAGAATGGCCGCACGGTCCACAGCACAGGCGTTGCCCCGGCTTCCCGTCCTCCGCTCCCACGGGTCCACGGGAACGCCTCGGCACAGGCTGGCGCCGTTAGTGACGAGCGCGGCTCCGCCTTCACGACTCCGGCCATTTCCGAAAGTAATAGCCTACAGAATGAGTGGGTCGGTAGCGCATTCGGCGAAAAAAGACGCCTGCTTGTTTGGACTGCGTGCGCCGCGCGCGCAATGGCTTGCTGTAGGTGTGACAGCGTCGTAGCAACGGTATGACGGCCCGGCGCGCGGGTTTGCCTGAGCAAACGCCCATGATATATGGCCTCCGCGCGCGCGTCGTTGAACATTCTTGTCCTGCGTCAACAGTGGGCGCCCAGAAACGGAGCATGGAGCGCAAGTGGATACGCGGTATTGCAGAGCGCGGCGAACGCAGCGTGGACAGCCCAGATATTTTCCGCCTCTCACGCGGCGGAAAAACGCGGCACACTCTCAAGCGGACGAATGGCTGCGATTTCGGGTGCTAAAAATAGTGTGCCGGTCTCTCAGTTCCACCGCCGCGCTTGGGAGAAGAAGACAGTTTTTAGACGGGAGAGAACAGGAATTCGTGAAGCAAGAATGCTACTCTAGCATGGACCGCCAGACGCGACTGCGGGAACAGACTAGCGCTATTCAGGCCACATAAATTGCCATGATCGCCATTTAATCCGAATAGGCCCCAAGGATTAGAACTATACAGCGTATTTGCCGGCGTTGGTGTGGCGATCTGCTAAACAAGCGGAATTTTCGACGTGTGCCCTCGTCTCGGCGACAAAGACCAACCGCTGGAATGATGCACGTGGACGAGGGTGCGCACCGACGGGCGGGTGGACCAGAGCGCAGCGATGTGCAAGGCGCGAGAGAAAGAAAACGCGCTGAAGGCCGGTCGCGGCCGAGTCGGGTACCGCGACCTCGACTGCGGAATGCCTGCAGAATAGAGGCTGCATGCCAAAGGAACTAAAACAGCGCATGTGCCAACACGTTGGCGAGTGGCCGCGCTTGTCTGACAGAGGGCAGGAGCGCTTTCAAGCAGAAGCGCAAATACTGTAGCGTGTGACGCGCGTTGCGGAACACAGAGCGGGAGAAATGAGAGCGCGGCGAAGCAGAAGGCTCGTTAAACAAATGTAAGGTGTTGATGCAAACTGAGAGTTCGAATAACAGCCGATTCCGTGTCACAGGCCAGTGCCACCTGACGCAGTGGACGTGACAATAGTGGTGACTGAAACGGTGTGGCGCAGGAAGGCCATACGATACGCTTTACCAAGCTACCAGAGTTGTGGGTGTAGAAGCGTTGCACAGAGGAAAGCGGTAATGTTGAGGCATAGCAGGTTATGAAGCTGGCGGACGAACATCTGGCCACCTGCTTTTTTTTCGAAATGTGGCGGACGACGCTCCGGAGGCTCAGTTTTGGACGATAAATAGAAGGCCGCAGAGGTGGGGCACAAACTGGCCGACGTAGCAAGGAGTTCTGGCGGTAAAGGACAACTTCAAAGCAACGCGCAGACGAGCGGGGCTCATAGCGGTCAGAGAGTGAAGGTGCGAGAGGACGGACACCGGGGAGGACAGGAACATGGAGGAAGACCAGTAGCAGCGGCCACAGTGTGGGAGGGGTGTAAGCTTGAGGCAGGAGGGGCGCGAGGTTGAACAACCAGCGGGAAGGTGAGGGCAACATTCACCTGTGCAAGCGGACATGGGGTTGCCAAAAGTGACGTGGGCGGACGGCGCGGAACGGAGTGCCGCAACAGGGCATGTATCCGAACCAGGTGGAACAAACACCTGGAAGAACAGGGAAAAACCGTCAGGACACAGAAAGCGCGTGAAGAATAACGCTATGGAGTGGTGTGTCTTACCACGTGTGTGAGGGCGAAAATCCGCGCCATTGAAGTAAGGCACAGGGGCGTGGTTCTGCAGAGGGAAGTAGTTGAAGCAACACGGCGTGAACACGGGGAGAAGGGGGAAGCCAGCAACGACTGTCCTTGCGTTGACAAACGGATCGCGTGGGAGAAAGCAGACGGAGCATGCTACAGCTTGTTTCGACGGGCAAAGCGGTCCATGTATGGAGTAAATGGGCAACCTTGGTGTACTGAACCTCCGGCTACGATGAAAGCATTGCTTGGCAGGGAAAAGCAGGCACGGCGAAAGCAGGGAGCTTAGGGCTGCGTTGGTTGACGAGAAGTGGAGCGTGTGTGGCATGTGTTGCGCGGATCCGAGGCGCAGCAGCGAGAAAGCAGTCGAGGGTGGACCTGTGTAAGCGGTGCAATTTGACGCGATAGCAGTGGGACTGAATGGGGACCTGCCGGCGACAGAAAAGTGCGGCAGACGAAGAAGGACAGAGTCGCTGTGCAGACGAGTGCTGGAAAGGAAGGAAAGACAGGAGGCGTGTGCCTGGATGATGGACCACAGAACGGACGAAGGGTACGACAGGAGATGAGAATTTGTAATCGTACGGTGGAGATCAGTTTGGAGGGGCCTACGAGAGTTCGCTTGGTGAGGACCCGCCGGCAACTGTGGCCCGGAAAGATGAGCGGGACAAACATAGGGAGTAAGAGGGCGCCTACACAACACCAGGAAGGGGAAAGCTCTCATGGAGCAAGTAGGGGAAATGGGAACAAAATGGATCATAGAGGAGGGTTCGCAGGAAGGACGACGTGAAAACAGGAGAAATAGCAGGGCAAAGAAAGCAGCACAGGCATTAACAACGTGGAGAGAGAAGAAGTCGAGTTTTAACACAATGGGTAAAGCCAATTTGCGGCAAACTGACATAAGAACGCGGGGATGCACAGATGCGACAGGGAAATAAAGGAAACAAAGAAGAGGAGGAGAGACAGCAACTACAAAGACGAGTGCCGTTTGGCGCTAGCAGGAAAACAAGCGAAGAGAACAGTGATACGCACCAGCGGGCGAAGTAAAGGGAAGTTGCAAAGGGACGAAGAGAGATGCACGCTGGTGGTCTGGTTGCTGAAAGCATAACGCATGGCTGTGGGAGAGGAATAACAAGTTTGGAAATATGACGGCCATGGGAGTAGACTGTTTTATTCGCCATGTGAAGCGGGGCATGAATTACGAAAAGCGAGGGGTGGCGCTAGCGGAGGAGGTGCACAGGACCTGGACGGCAGGAGAGAGAAGCGTCCGATCTGCGCAGAGACTGAGCCGCGTGACGACAGGTGGCGGACCGACGAAACATGGGAGGGTGTGCTTCTCGTGGACGAGGTGAGCTCGCACTGCACCAAAAACGACGACCGGGTGGAGGTGAGCAGGGACAGGTATGGCGTAGGTGGGACAGCAACAAGTGGAAAATAGAAAAAGGGGAGAGTGAGGAACAGAGGGATTGGAAAAAGGCGATGCGCTTGGTAGTGCTAAGTGAACACGAGGGGCGGATACAGACCAATGAAGCAGAGGAAGGAATGAGCGAAACGCATGTGAAGAAAGGTGCGCAAGGGGAGTCGCAGTTTCGCCTTTTTGAGTGGCCTGCAGGAAGAGCACGAGGCGGGCGACAGGACCCAACGGAAGACATCGAGAGGGAAGGCTTTGTGGAGGCAGGGGTATTGTGCGAGACGAGGACTTCGAGAGGACAAAGAAATACACGCGAAGACACGGAGGAAAGACGCAGACGTAAGTGCAGAGCCGCGAGGCCGTTTTTGACTACACACAGTATTCCGTTTAGAAAGCACGCGAGATGACGAAACCACAGAGGAAGAGGAAGCGACTGCGTGGACAAGCGGTGAACCCCAGGGAAAGCCCCGATCACAGCGCGAACGCGGGTGCACTGAAACATGCAGCATGCACGGGTTGTGAGACACAATGGGAATGGAAACCGCGGGCATTAGGATATAACGGAACTGGTTCACAGGAAATGGTGGCGACCTGGAAGTGGAAACATTCAAGCGTTCATTGCAGAGCTGCGGCGTCTTGAAGCCAGGTTGTGGGTTGTAAAGGAGAGCAGCGGGGGTGCTTCGCAGTGGCAATGGCAGGAAAAAGGACATGCTAAGACATAAGCGCAGAGCTTTGGGAAAGAGGCGCACCGAGTTCGTGAAGTCAAAGGGACATCCGGGGAAGATTGAGGAAGAGCATCGCGGTTCAGCACGTGAGCACTTACGCTCGAATGGGTCAGGAGTTTAGAATTTTTTCCTGAAATACGTGGCGTATGGGAAACCCAGTGAGCGCCGTTTAGCGGGTTGAGCAACAGACAGAACACCGAATCAAGCGCGACCTTTATGCAAGCACGATAGACCATGGTACAGTGAAGGGCTCGTGGCGAAGAGGAGCTGACGGTTAGCGGAAGGCGAACGCTTGGTGGCAGGGGTCTTTTTGGTACGTGTTTTTGATGTGGCGCGAAGAGGCTCGTTACGTGCCCTTGCCAGGGAAAAGCAGCGAATGGAAGACACGGGGCCGAGAGCAGTGGTTAAAAGAGGAGAGTAACATTTGTTGAAAAACTGCTTACGATGCCTCAAGAGAGGGCACGAAAGAAAGGGGCTAGCCGGCCTTAGCGCTAGGGAATTAGGAGCAAGCTCGGAGTGTTGAGAGACGTGAAGGGATCGTGTGTGATAGAACATGTTGACCTGAAGAACGCGAAGCGGAAATGGCACGGGATAAAACGGGAGAAACCCCGAGGGGTAGGAGGTACGCCGGAAGAATATTTTTTATTTCACTGGAATAGACTGGCGAAAGGAGTCGCGGCGACAACACTGAAGCAGAGAAGAGGAGAGGTGCGCATTCTTTGGGAACGAAAAGCCGCACGTGGACAGAGGAATGAAACCGCCTAATTGTTGAGAGGTTGTGAACAAGAGGGCAGGTAGGGCGGATGCCAAGGTGCCACAAGATGCGGATGCATGGCGCTTTGCGTGGAACCGAGAGGCAATGATGGAGGCCGAATGGACGGAAAGGAGAAAGGAAAGGAGCGATAAACGCGGTTGCATAGAGGGCTAACGAATTCGGCGTGACGCGGACGCGAGCGCCCCGAAAGACGGCTGAGGGGAACGGGCAGTAACGGGGCACGAGGAACATTCAGGGTGTGTGGGAAAACGCGAGGCAAGAGCGCGCAAAGAACGACCATAGGGAAGGTAATATTAAGCCTATTATTGGAGAGCAAACGGGGGGCTGCGATGCATGGATCAAAGGACGCACCGGAAGTGAATGTAGGAAGCGCGGAAAAGAAGAAAAGGACCCACAAAAATGGACGTTTATTGTTTAATACGGACGAGGGAAGGAACAGAAGAAGTTTGGTCTTGATCTAGAAAGGTTGACGAGGATAGCGGGAAATGAACAGGGGTGTACGGAAGTGGGACAAATGGAACGGAACGGCAGTTGCCGAGGAGGCCGTTGCAGGGCAAAAAAAGAGGGAATGAGGAACGACGGAGACGCTGAAGGAAGAAAGAGGATCGTGGGGGGTGAGAGAAAACTGTGTGGAAGTAAGAGAGCAAAGCACTTCCGCGCCATGATCAAATGCGCTGAAAGGGATGAACAGTGGTGCTGGGATGAGAGCATCACACATAATTTCTAACTTAAATCGAGATAGGCGGAGCAGGAGGCACCAGAATGCTGGACGTAGCTAAGGACAGTGACAAACGCATCGTTTGGACAAGCTGCCGCGAACAGCACGCGGGATGGACCGCAGAGAGGTGTATAATCGGAAGCAAAGGATCGAGAAAGCGCGGGACAGAAAAGAATGTCACTGGAAGAGAGGAAGGAAGTTAGTTCTAGGCGCGTTGCGAAGGAAGATGTTTTTATATGGGCAAAGGAACGGAACGTCGCAACAGAAATAAGCGCGCAGGGGAGGTAATGAACTGCCAGGACGGCGGTTAGAACGCGGAAATGGGCGCGGACAATCAGCATGCGAAGAGACATCTCGGCGAAAAAGACATGGCGAGCTGAGTGATTTTTTGCGCCGGAGAAGCAGATGAACGTTAGGGGAGGTTTTGTGGTTACCGAAGCACAGTCCTAGAATTTTGACGTGTTGGGTAAGCGAAGAACCGCGGCACAATTGCGTGGACGGTGGTAAGGCGACGGAGAAGAGCATGTAAGCGAAGGAAAGCTTGTCCCGTGCACCGATGAGGTGGTCAATGGGATGAAGGGGGATATAAAAACGAAAACAGACCAAAGAGTGTGGCGCGAAATGGCTGGCAGGCAGTAGGGGAAGGAAGGTCCGCGGCCACGTCACGAAAACCGCATGCGACGGAACAGGAGCCAGGAACGCCGATGCTGAATGGAATACGGGGCAAACAAGGAATAGAACCGATGGATTGCGACAACAAGAAAACGATGGTGATAGAACGGGGCAGGGTCTAAATGACTGGGATGAAGAAGGAGCGAAGCACGGGGACTTGCTTTTTAAGGCCGCTAAAGCCTAAGCGCACCGCCAGGTTAAGAGACGCCTGGTTTTGTGCGCACCGCGCGCGAACATTAAATTGACTAAGTGTGAAAGTTGGGACAAAGCTAAACGGGCTTGACTTTTGCGCGCGAGCGACTGGAGGGGATACATTGGGACTGAAAGAAAGGAATGCAAAAGCCTTGGAGGTAGATAGGCCAGAAAGCAAAGCCGAAATGTGCGTGGGGAGGGGTTGGGAATCGACGCGAGGCGACAAGGCCCGTCCGGAACCAAGCTCAGCCAGCGAACAGCTGAGCCGATGAACGAGGAAAGAGGCGTGATTTCGTAGTGCACGGGCCTACTTATTGGGAAGTGGGCCGAAATACGCGAGTGTGAGTAGAGACTTGAAAAACAGAAAGGCCGGGGCGAAGGAAAAGCGGTAATGACAAAGAGACGGAGCACGACGACAATACAGAAACAGTATCGAAAATAGACTAAAAAGCGTTGCAAGTATTGAGAAAACGCATGGCAGCGCACAAGCAGGCCAAGGACCGCGACTGAACGTCTTGTTGGCGACGGACGCGGAACGACCAAGGCCGTACAGAAGTGACAGTATGGGTTGGGACCAAAGGTGCGCAATAATGTAGCGGCTTCCAGAATGCAATGCCCAGACCCTAGAAGTAGAAAGTTATTTCCGACAAGGGCGCAAGCGTTGGTACAAAGACGCTTTCTCTCACGAAGAAAGGCGCCAAAAGAGACATGTGCATTTCAGAAGAACAATAAAGGATGAAGGGGATCTGAGAAATGAGTGGATAAAGAGATTAGACGAGAGGACAGTGAGCACAAGAAGGGGCTCGTTTGATTGCTGAAAAGCAGGAGAACAGCTGGGGGACAAGTCTTGATACTGGGTGATGAGAGGCGGATGATTCGGAGGCACAGCACCAATTCTCAATCTTTAGTTTTTTGACACGGAAATATGTGGCAGAAAACGCACAAAAATGGGGAAAAAACACTAAGGAAGATATTCGAAGGGGAAAAAGAGCAGTTGCAGGGAGCTTAAATGAGAGACGCATATAGAAGAAATGAGATGCGAACGACAAGAAGAGGAGAGGTATATGCACGACGTAAAATAAAAAAAGAACAAAGCAATTTTTTAGTAAGCGTTAAAATTTTATTTTTTAAAAAAGACACAATGGTTGTGTTTTTTTGAAACTTTGAATTTTTTTTCCTTTTTTTAGGTACTCGAATTTCTTGTTGTTTTAGATTTACGGCTGCGGAGACTAATTTAAAAAATGGATCCGAATTGATAAAATGAAAAATTCTATTTATGTAGGTTGCATTTATGATCTTTAACAGCTTCTTAACAAACGCTTTTTTACCTTCTGCTCCGACAATGCATAAATTTTAATAATTTTTAGAAAATGTATTCCTGCCTTTTGCTCTTTCATTTTGTTGTATGCAAACTCACAACATGAAAATTTTCTTTCTTCCTTTTTATGGCTTGATAGGGGCAATGCCCTTTCCCTTCATTCTTTTTCCCCCGTCTTTTGTTTAATTTGTTTTTCCAAGTTAAAGCAATTTGTCGTTCAACTATTCCATTCTGCTTGAACTTTTTTTTGTTTCCTCTTGTTGTTCATGAGCGGGCACTTTTTTCTATTTTCCATGAGTTCTTGCAAAAATTAAGTTTTGTCTTGTTCTGTCGTGCTGCGTGTCTTCGGTCTATTTAAAATACAACTATTTTTACTGCGTCCTTTTTCTTCCTGCTTATTTTTTCTCAGTCTTCTTCTCTAACTGTGACCCGCAAAATTTAATCCAAGTTCTCGCCTTGGTTTCCTTGCTTCGCCACTGCCTTGTCTTTTCAATAATGCTTTGTGCAATTTTTTTGTGCTTATTTTTTTCGCTATGTGAGCTTGCCTGTCTTTTCTCTTTTCTTATCGCGTCACTCAAGCTGTTTGTGTCTGCTTGCTTTGCGTTTTTCTTCCCGCCTTTTTTTCTCCATAATTTCTTATGGCGTATTTCACCCTTCTCCTCTGTGGCTCTGCCTTTTTTGCCGCGGCAAGGATGCCAGGTTTCACCTTGCTGTTGCGTCCCTTGCTGTGTGCGCGTTCCCTTCTCCCTTTCCTGTTGTCTCCTGTCTGCTGCAGTGTTGTGCGTGCTAGTTTCATGCCGCCTGACGCAGCTTTTTTCCCCCAGCTATGTTTCCCACTCTTCTTCGCTGCTTCTCTCTCCGTCTGCTTTGGCCTTGCTTCCCTCATACTTTGGTCAGCCTCCTTCGCCGCGATGCCTTCCGGCAACTTTTCTTTTCTTGTTCTATGTTGCCGCGCTGCATTTTGTCTTCTAGAGATCCTCCTGCGGCCGGCAAGTGGCACTTGATAACGCCCGCTCTTCGTGTTAGTGTTTCGCTTTCCTCACGTCCAGCCTATTTCCCCTCCTCCGCTTTGTGCGGCATGTCTTCTTCCTGAGGCGCTTTGCTTCCTGTTGTCCGTTTGTTGTTCTTCTGTGCCTCTGCATCTTTTGAAGATGCGTTGCCAATTGCTGTCGTGTGTGCTGTCGTGTGTGCTGTGGTGCGTGCTGTGGTGTGTGCTGGTGTGTGCTGGTGCGTGTTGTGCGTGGCTGTAGGTGGTGGTTGGTGTGTTCGCTGGCTGAGGTGAGCTGCGCCATTTCCTCCGTTATTCGCGCCTCATTTCCTCTACGTTTTTCTTTCACATTTCACTGTTTGCGTGTTGCATGTGTTGTGTTGTTGGTCCCCTGCTCATGCCTACACACTGTTGCTGCACAGCGCGCGTCTGTTTTTCTTGTTTCTTCCGGTCTGTGCGCCTTCACTCTTCCCGCCGGCATATTTTGGTGTGTGTTGTCGTGTTGGTCTTCCGCCTTTTTGTGCCTGTGTGCGCGTCCGTGCCTTTCCTGTTTCACTGCCGCGTGCGCTGCATCGCGCATTCTGCCTTTTTTCTGAAACTGTTCAAGTTTCTTATGTTGTCGTGTGCTTTCTGCGCGCGTCTTGCTGGGCTTCCGACCTTGCCTACGCTGCCATGTGTTTATGTGTTTTTCTGTTACGCGTGACCATGGGCGCAGCACATGCCAAAGCCATCGCGTGTTGCCTGTACCGCTTGTGCGCGTGCTGCCGGTGCTAGTTTGTCTCTCTTTCCTCTCGTTTTCTTCTTATCCCCATGTTTCCTGCCGCGTTCGTCCTGCCCGCTTCGCGTGCATGTGCCTCTTGTGCCGTTGCGCTGTGCGGTTGTTTGCGCTGTGTCTTCTGTTTGTTGCTGACCTGCCCGTCTAGGTCTCCTGCTTCTTTTTGTCGCGTTGTTTCCGTGCTACGACCCTACTCTGCCGCCTCCACTTCATGCTGTTTCTGTGTTGGTCAACTTCTTCTGCTTTTTGTTCTTCTCTTCTGTGCCGTCTTTCGTTTCCGGCGCAGCTGTTTTGTTGTTTCCCTGCGTGGTGTTTGTGCGCTTCCTGCTTTTCTCGCGCCGCCTTTCTGCATCTCCCCCTTTTCTTGCCATTTCATCCCCCCGCGCACGATGTCTCCTTGCTTTTTTCGGCCTGTCCTTCTTCATTGGCCCACGCTCGTCCTTGTCGTCCCGCCCACTATGTGCCCAAGCTGCGACCCCTGCGGCGCGGTTTTTCTGGCTACACAAAAGTTTGCGTAACGGTGCTGCACGCTTGGTTGTCGCCTCGTGCCGGTGTGGTTGGTTTCGTTGTCGCGGTAATTGCGCGTTTGGTCGGCGGGCGCGCCAGCGTGTCGTCAATGCGTTGCGTGCTAAGGCTGTGCGCGTCATTGGTCCTAGCGTGCTGGTGTGTGCCGCTGTGTCCGCGCACGTGGTCGTCTGCGCCTCTTTTTTCCGAAGCCCACATTCTCTTCCTTGCACTATGCGCACTTTTCCCCGCAGCATTCTACATTTGGGCGCACGTCGATGTTTTCTGTGCGTTGTTTTTGCGTGTCGCGGCCCGATTGCGTGCCGCAGTGCGCTCCTGCCGCAGCGTCGCACTGCGGTTTTCTGGCTGTGGCGCATGACGCCGGCATGTGTGCAAAGTGTTTTTTGTGTTGGCTGCTTCCGCCCCGTTGCCCTGCACCGCCTTGCACTTTCGTTCTTTTGCTAGTTAGCTGTCATCGTGTGCAGTGCGAGTGTTGCCGCTGTTGTCCAAGCCGCTGGCGCTGCTCGTTGCACGCGCGAGGCTGTTGCGTCCAGTCCTTTTGTGTTGGCCTGGGTTGTTGTTTTCCTGTGCGGCGCCTTTTTCACCTGTGTGCACGCTTGTGTGCCTGCGTCCCATTTGCTTGCGCCTGCAGTGCACGTCTCCATCGTGCTTGCTGCTTTCACTTCTGAGCTTTCTTCCCCTGCTCCTGCTTCACTGCTGGCGTTCGTGTGCGCATTGTCCGCCAGCTGTTCGTTTTCTGCTCTCACTCCGTGCGTTTGTTGCCGAAGCAGTTCGATGTCTGCGGCGTGCGCTTCGGTTTTATTTTCGCGGCGCGCGTGTTCGGCGAGTGCCTCGAGCTGACCCACTGCGCTCGCCGTGCGGCGCAGTGCCGTGTCCATTTTCAGTTTTTTGTCTTTGTTCTTCGCCGCCGCGTCCTCGAAGCAAGCGCAAGCGTATCCTCCACCCCCCTGCGCGCCGTCGCACGTTTGCGATGAGACCTCCTGCCCAATGCACAAAACCTTCGCTGTGTAGTCCGTCTTCTTGTCTCGTTTGAGTGTGCCTACGATCGCTGTCCCTGCCGTCCGCAGTGTGTTGCTCGTGACTTTGCGTGCAGGCGGTGCGTTTCGTTTTCGAAAATGTGCCGCGTGATGAGCCAGTTGTGCAGAATGCAGTCTTTGTTGCTGTCCATATTAGTGCCGCCTGACTTCTTCAATGCTTTCCACGTTTTACCTTCCGCCTGTCCGCCATTAAGCTTAGCCGGTGCCAGTGCCCCGCCGGCGCACGGGCAGTTTTGGCCGTTGCCGGTTCCGTACTGGTTGCTGCCCGTCGCGTCGTTGCACAAAAGTATCATTGGCAAGAGCAGACCAGCGTCGGTCCCTTCTTCCGCGAAGCCGCCGTTCGTTGCACCGCTGCCAGTCAACAGTTTAAGCAGCGCGTTGTCTTGCGTTTCGACGTCCGGTGTGCTTGCGTCGTCTTTCGTCCAGTAAATGATGCTGTTAGCCAAGTTCGCTGACTCCTTCTTCAGTACCAATGCGCTCAGTGCGAGTTGGCCCTTGCTGCCGGCGTCCGACTCTATTTCGCTCGAAAGTGCTTCCGCGTAGCTCACCACTCGCGTCGCCTGCGTGTACGCGTCGCAAAAAACAGTGAACTCCGCAACGTTGCTGCCGTGGGCAGGGTTTATGCAAAGCCCCAATCTCGCCAAAACAAACAAAACACCTACCGCCGCCAGCAAACGCTGCGCCATCTCCATCCTCTCTTTCCCACTCCTGCACGCAATGCTCCCCGTCAACCCTCAAAGTCCGTGCTCACACCCACTTTGTCCGCGTCTCTCCACACCCTCCCGCCTCCTCTTTCCCATGTCCGTTGCATTTTCCCGTTCCACGCCGCGTGTCCCTCTGTACTCTCCTTTTCACGCGGTCCACGCGCGCGAAGCGATGCCGTTTTTCACCATGGACCAGCAGATCTGTGGTCATTGGTGGATGCGTAGACGATGAGCGTTGCCTTTTCTACCATGTCCCTCCTTGAGGCGGAACACCAGTGGAGCGAGCCGCTTCGAGCAGTGGCGCAACCGAAGCACGGGAGCGAAATGGAACCACTTGCTTTTGCCCTCGAAGTCGCTGAGCAGGACAGCGAGCATTGCTTAACGATCAAAATCTTCTCATGGCCTATCGAACAATTTGATCACGGCATACCTCACCGTGTTCTCTTCCAGTTTCCGCATTTCTGTTGCGCAAAATACTCGCTCCAAACAGTCGTTTTTGTTGGCCTGTTGCCATTAAACTCTGCTTCACTTCCCTTGCCTTGTACAACTTCGATCTCAAACTCCGGACTACTCTTTCCTTCCGGCGACATCAGTTAAAATAAAAAACTCGAAAGTCTTCGTTTCAGTCGACCACTGCCGCTTGCCGTGTCTGCGTCTGTGCTTTCACCTCCTCTGTTCTTATCGTGGTGTCCTTCTCAACTTGTCAACTGTCTTCGTGTAGGGCGCAAGTGTGGCTCTCCTTCCTGCGCGTGCGCGTCGCGGCTCTGCACGCCATCGCCGCACCTTCTCTTGTCGTCGCCGTCGCGCGCACGGGGAAAAACCTTCGCCTGGCACTGCCCATGGCTTGGCGTGGCACGGCGCCCGACACGCACTCGCCCATCCGCCGCAGCTGCGCCGCGCCTTCTGTCGCGGCAAAGCGCATAAGCAGGTCCCTGTGCCGCGCTGCATTCCGCCCGCCCATGTGTGCGGGCCGTGGACCACCTCTGCTTCCCCGTTGAGCGCGTGCCCGGCGAGCACCGCGACCCGGCGGGCGCCCGCCACACGTCTGCACTCGAGCGCGGCATGCAGCCTCGTCGCCTCCGCTTCTGCCCCCAGCGCAGGATGCGCTCTGCGCTGCCGCACTCTGACCGTGCTCCGGCAGGGAATAGAGCTTCTTCCGCCTGCGCCGTGCTGTCCGCCCAGCCGTGCGTAAGCGCGGGCGGAGACCGGCGTCGGCTCACGCGCGGCGCGAGGCGGGCCTGCGCAGAGTGCGGTGTTCCCTCGGCGCGTCGCAACCAGCTGTGCGCGTTCGGCTGCCGGGTCTGCGCGCTCGTGCGGCTGCGTCCCGCACGCCTGTTGGTCGAACCTTCTCCGGCGCTCCGCACGCCGGGCGCGCTCTCGTCGACAGGCACCGGATGTGAGAGCTCACAGGGGGAGCCGTCCTGGCGTCCGCGGCGCCGCGACGCCTGCGTTCCGGACTGCGCGGCGCTTCTTTCCGTCACGGCGCCATGGCCGTCGCTCGCCCAGCCAAGCGGCGGGCCACGGGACGGTGCGGCGTGCGCGGCTGTGCAAGCGGAGGTCGGACGCTGGCACACGACGCTCAACGGCGCTGCGGCTGCAAGCGACCCGCGTCGCTTGGCTTCGGCAAGTGGGCGGCGTCGGCGAAGCGCACTGTGTGCATCGCGCCCGTCGCGTTCGCGCGCGCCGACAACGCGCACGGTGAAGGCAGGCGTGCGGTGCGGCGGACGAGGTCGCGCGCACGGACAGCCACGCCGCCGTCACAGTACAGAACGGGAGGCGGCAGCAGTTGGTTCGTGCCGATTGTGCGAAGCGAATAGCGGGCTGAAAGCGTTGGACGTTGGGGAGGAGGCACGCAACAGGACACGCTTGCCGGCGCCACGGAAAGCGGACAGGACGCGCGAGGAAGGGCTGCGCCGCGCGGCACGGGAACGCAGGCGACGTTGCGTGGACGCCGTCGGGCGGCGCGGCCGCAACAAAGCAACGGCGGTCCGCGAGCGCACAACACACACCCGCGCTGACACCGCAGGGCAAGAAAGGACGGAGGCAGCGACGCACCGAGGAGGCGCACACGCAGACGCAGCTGGGGAGTGGGAAGGGGACGCGTGGAATGTGCACCGGGTCGTGGGGTGGGAGCCTCGGCACACAGCTTGGGCGCAGGAAGGCGGTGGCGCCAACCTGCAATGGACAACACGGGGGGAAGAAGAGGGCGCAGAGGAACACTGTGGAGAGTTGTGCACAAAGGGTCGGTGAAAATGCAGCGAGTGGCGCTGAGTGCGATGCTCGCGTGCGGCCTCGCGCTGGCGCTCGCGTCCTTGCCGGCATTGGCGAGCAACGGGCAGGGGAAGGCACTCTCTGAGGACAAGGTGGCGGATGTCTGCAAGCTTTCGGCACTGCTGAAGAAGATGAGCTTGGAGGCCAAAAAACTGGGGAGTGTGGCGACACTGGCCACGGGCTTCGAGGCAAGCGCGGCGGAGGAAGACATGCACGTGATGCGGGAGGCGCTGGGCAGCGCGGCACGGCTACTAAGACGCAGAGCCAGGAGAGGCGCAGACACACGGAACGAGACGCAAGCACGGGAGATGGCGGAGCGGGTTGTGCGCCTGCACGAAGCGGAGCAAACGAAGGCACTCGCAGCGCAGCTGGCAGAAAACGTCAGGCAGCGCACGGCACTCACCGCCGCCGCGATAGACAGCTGGATAAAAACATTCGCAGCTAATTACCAAGGATCAAACGTGGCGTGCATCGTCGCGCAGAGTGGCACGGGAAACGGAAAAGAGCAGGCAGTAAGGTTCGCCACAACGGACACACAAGCAGGCGGGTGCGCCGCCACAGCAGACAAGGTTGCAACGGCAATGCTGCCAGAGCAAAAGATGCCGACACAAGATAATGAATGGCACCAAGCAATCACCGCCGCGCAAGCATCGAAACGTGACATGCTAGTCGGCAGCGGGGGCACTACGAAATGCACTCTCACAGCAAGCACTGCAAACAGCTACGCCGGAGCCGCCGAGGACGCCACACAGCCATGGGGCTTCTTCTGGCAACTCACTGGACACAGCACAGCAAGCAGCGTCGAACTCAAATGGTCAGACGCACACCAAGACGCAGGCACAGAAAAAACGAAAAGCGAGGACGCGCTGAACGAAATGTGGCTGCACTTCAAGCAGCTCAAGGAAACGCACCGACAAATGCACAACGCGTGCAACGGTCAAGCAAAAGGCGCGCCAGCGGAAGCACCAACAGCGCAGAAACTTTTTGGCGACGAAAACAGGAACATGCGCCTCGCCATAGCGAAAAAGGTCATGGCGGAAGACGCCAGCGACGAGGCGCAGAGGGCACAGCGCGCCGCTCGCATAGAGCAAGAAGCGAGGACACAGGAAAACGCAAACACGCAAAAGGACGCAGCACAGGGCGGCACAGCAACGCAACAGAACAAGCAGGGAGGACACAAGGGACCAGCACCGCAGACACGCACAGCAGCGAGCGAGAGCGCAGCGCAAGACAGCAGCTGCCGGCAACAAGCACGCGGCGCAGCAGCGACTCTTGTCGCGTTTCTTGCGGGAGCCAGGAACCGAAAGCACGCACACGAATGAGAAACGGCACCAACCAGCAGCCAAGCCAACAGGCAATGTCGACCCGGCTTTCGGCAAAGCAAAAGCGCGCGACACGCGAAGGCCGACAAAGCGACACCGTGCACTCGAGCAACGCGAAATGAACCGCAACAAAAAAGGGCATGGCAAGGAAGAAGAAAGAGGAGCGTCGCGGCGTCTCGGTTACGTGCCCGTGCATGTCGGCTTTTGCTTGACGGTGCGTTGTCTACTTGGCTGGCTTCTTCTGCGCGCGGTGACCGTCGATACGTGCACGCGCGCTTACACTCTTATACTTGTTTACTTTCTTGACTTTCTTGACTTTTCTGACTTTTCTGACTTTTGTTGACACCTCGGCGCGTCAGAAGGTTGCGGGAAAGAAAGACACTTGATGAGCGCGGAAAGGGCACAGCGCGCGAAGCAACAGGGACACTGGGACACAGAAAACGCGCACATGCGAAGCGAAGCTTGTGCACGGTCTTTCTGGGAAGCAATGCGCGCCGCGGAACAATCAGCAGAAGAGCCAGGTAAAAGCAGACAGGCTGCCAGAATAACAAGAAACATCTCACCTTGCAGAGTGAAAGCGAAGACAAAAGGAAAAAAGGCACGAGAGAAAACAGACAGGCAGCGAGGAGCAAGGACGCAGCAAAAAATAACACAAGGACCAAAGGAAAACACCGCAGGAAAAACAGACATAAAAAGTAAGTGACGCGCAGGGGACAAGGCAACAAGGAAGATTTTGCAGCAAGAACAAATAAAAAAAATAAATACACGCACACCAAAATAAAGAAAGTGCAGGCCAAAATTAAGATAAAACAAAAAACACAAAGACAACAAAAAAAAAAAACAAAAAAGCGAAACAGCATAGGGACAGGCACTTCAGAGACACAATGACAGAAAAAAAGACAGAAAAAAAGAAAAAACAAAGAGAGAAAACAAAAAAAAAATACACAAGACTCAACAAATGAGCAACGCAAACAGGAATGAAAGAGGCAACAAATCGGAGGAAAAAATAAAAAAAATAAAAAAAAAGGAAACAGAAAAATAACCATGGCAAAGTAAAAATTAAAAATAAAAAACAATAGAGATGAAAAAGCCAAAAAATAAAAAAAAGAAAATTAAATAACTCACAATTTTTCAAAAAAAAATATAGAAAAGAAAAAAATTATTCGTTGGTCTCAAAATAATTTCGTATTTTTTAGTGTTCGCACGAAACTGTTTTTAAAAATGGAAAAGCACGTTCTATTCCATTTCATTTCTCTTGCGCATTTTCTTTCGTCTATCTTTACTGAAAAAAAAAACAAAAACGCAGGGAGAAAGAAAAACCTCTCGCTCTTTTTTCATGTGTACTTTACCCGCTTTCAACCGTCTTGAAAAAAACAAGTAAATCAATAAAGAGATTCTCCTCGTCGAAAACACAATTGTTCCACCCTTCCCGCTCGACACCCAACCTTTTGCGAACACTGTAGACACTTTCATCCACTATCATCGACTATCAATTGCAAGAACAGAAAACAATTACTTTTCAAGCTGCTGCACCTTATTGTCGTCGGCATTGTTTTAACCACGCTGTCACCGCCCTTCCTGCTTGACATTCTTTCACTGCTTTTTTTCTTATGGCTTCACTGCCTTGTCTCGATTCAGTGCTCGCACACTTTTGCACTTTCCAAGACGAGCTGTTTGCCTGTACAAGAATCTTGCCGCCTGTGCCGCATAACGGTAAGGCGCTTGAGCCTGAACAAAACCACTGCTTTCCGCCTCGCCTTCCAGACCTGTGGACCTTCTCGTTTCGCGCCTCTTTGCATTTTGCGTTTTTGTTCCTTCCAGTGACACTTTTGCTGGCTCGTTCTCCTCCATCTGCCTCCTCCCAGCTCTTCCGTGCGTTGTCCCTTGACCCTCGCACCTCGTCACATTCCCTGTTGCTTTGACCAAAGCGTCGCGCGACGAGCCTCAAGGCTTAATGCCGTGCAACCTTTTTTCCTTCACTCTGCGCGGTCCCGTCCCGAACTGCAGCGCTAACGTCGCTGCACAGCACCATCCCCGTTCGCTGCTTTTTCGCGTCTTGCACAGCCCAGACCGTTCACACTGTCACCTTCCACGGCACGGTCTCCTTTGGTGTCATGGCTCGCAAGGTCGCGCCCTTCCACAACGCGCTCCACCGCCTCCATCGCGTGTCCGCTTTGGCACTTTCCAAAAACAGCGCCAACAATCGCGTCCCTTCGACTCGCCGCGTCGCTCCATGCTCCTCTCTCCGCTCTGTTTCCCTGCAAAAACAAAACCTCCTTTTACACGCCACAACCCCTGTCTGTCCTTTTCATGCCCTCCAACCGCACAGAATCGCCAAGCAAAACCACGTTCCTAATTGTCTGCGCTTTCACGCCGCAAGCGCAAAAACTATGCAAAAACCTGCACTCTTTCCCGCGCTCCATACAGGTCTCGCAATTAACTTTCGTTCAGTCTCCCCTGGCTCCCTGTCTCCCCCCTTCTTCTGCCTTTTTTCCTTCGTCAGTCGCCTTTCCCTCTCATCACAAAAAACAAATCCCCAAGTTCCGTGTTCGGCCCTGCTCTAGCAAGGCGTGCAAGTCAACGCTTCCTCCCTCGCTCCGCTAACAAGCCTTTCCTCCCTTCTTCCCTGCCGCTGCCGCTTCACCACTATTGGCTTCTGTCGCTTTCCAACGAGACCTTCTATCACCTCGCTCGCCGCTGCGCCACCGTGTCTGCGCATCCCTCTCCTCACGACCACCTTCGCTCCACCGTCTCTTTCTCCTTCCTGCCCAATGGTTTCGTCCCCACTTTGCAACCACCGTCCGGTGTGCTCCCTGCACTCAATCTCTGCGCTTTTCGCTACTCCACTCACAATTTTTCGCATCACCCCGCTTCGCGCCAAACAACTCAGCAAACGCCAAGCAATAGCGTCCACTTGCTCCACCGCTGTCTCGCTGCCTTCATTGTGTTTGTCTCGCAAAAGGCGCCGCTCCTTTCAGCGACCCTCCCCAATGCCGTCTCCTCTCCACGCTTCGTTCTCGCACTCCTCACAAAAAAGTCCCACAGTGCAGTGCGCCGCTCTCCTCCTCGGCCAAAAAAGAACTGTGTTATTGCCGCTGATCGCCCTCTGTTCACTCCGCCACTCACCAAAAGTACCCCGCCGCTGTCCCGCTTTTCGCTCGATCGGTCGCCCTGTCTTATATTCGTGCAAGCTTCTCGCATTTCTTTCGACGACGGCTTCCCTATGCAAAGCTTTGCCGGCTGCATTGTCCGCAGACCGCTCCGACTGCCTTGTTCACTCATCTCCTCCGCCAGCTCCTCTGTCCAGCCACCTCCCCAGCGGCGTGTCCTCAAGCAACCTCCAAGTTCTCTGTGCTATCCCTGTTCCCATGCTGTTCGCCGGCGCCCGCCTTCGCCACCTTTTTGTTGCTTCCCTGCTCTCCCTGGTGCTCGCCTCCCCAACATCGTCTTCGCCCTCCAACTCCGCGTCCACTTTTCCCCCATCCCCGTCATTTCGGCCAGTGCTTGCTCCCTGCGACTTGGCTTGCGTTCCCTGCACTGCCCGCTAGCCTCTCTACCATTCGGTCCTTACCCGCGCGTCCAATGCCCCACCTCACCGCTTGTGTCGCGTCTTTCCGCTGCGTGCTGCAAAGCGCGCCGTGCCTTGTCCACACTGTGCCCTGTCGCGATCAGCCCTGCTCTTCTTCGGTCTGCCGATGCCCGTGGTACCTGTTGCGCAGTTGTGTCTGCCCCACGCTTCCTTGCACAGCTTTGCGTCCCACACGCGCAAACTGCGCGTCCGCTTGCTTGCCTTCCGCCCCTGTTTCTCTCCTCGCCTTCGCCCATCCCGCGTCTCGCCTACCCTCCAAATGTCCACTTGCCGTCGCACGGTTCGGCTACCTCCATGTCCGTCCATTCTGCTTCCATGCCTCTTTCTGCGTCACCACGTCCAAGCTCTCCGACGCGCCTTGCCCTCAGTGCACGTCTCGTCATTGCTCCGCCACGGCAAGCCACTTACGACGCTTCGCTGTTTCCCGTCTCCCCCTTGTCTCTCCATGCCCGTGTGTCACACTGCATGCAGGCGCGCGTCACCTTCCTCCCCAAGCATCTCTCGCGTGCCCAACCGCTGAGTATTGCCTACCGCCTTGTGCTTTGTTTTCATGTGCCTCATAACAACCAAGCGTGCCATTCGTTGGCTTCGTCATTGCCAATGCAATGTGTTGTTCCGCTTCTGGACCGCCGCGTCCTGACTGCACTGTGTCCCATTTTCCCCGCATCTGCTGCGTTATGTGTGCCCTCTCGACTTCCCGTGCGATGGCGTCCCTAAACTGTCCTCCGCTCGCCACGCCTTCTCTGCCCATCGTGCTCCCATCGCGTCATCGCGCGGTGCGCTCACACGCACTCTGCTTACCGTCCTGCTTGCTTCCTCTTCCGTCTCGCCGTCTGTAAGGCATCTTCCCATCGCATCCGTCTGGCTCTAAAAGCGCCCGCTTCGCTCAACACAACGGGTGCGATTCGCCCATTTGCGTCCGCCTGGCTTGTCCCCCTCGCAAATCTGCCTCGCGCCTCTAGCACCAAACGCGGGCCTGCACTCGCACCCCTCGTTCGCGTTGCAAGCCACCTCCTGCCGCTTTCTTCAAAGTGCCAACGCCGTCGCTTGCAAAAGCCATCTCGGAGTTTTGCCTTCTGCCCTTTCCGTCCTGGCCTTCACCAACCAGGCATGGCTAGCACTCCACTGCGTTCACCTGCTTTTCCCGTCCTTTCAACCCGCGCTTGGTCAGTGCGCGCTCGTCAACTATCACTTCTCCCTCCCTCTGTGCAGTCCTCAGTCACCGACCGCAAACGCCATAGTTGTACTTTCGTGGCCCGCAACCGTCTTCCTCGGCATCTCTCTCGTTGTCCCTTTCTGCCGTCGTGGCAACCGCTGACTCGTCTCCTGCCTTCGCGCCGCCAACCGTGCTTGCAGCGTCCCCTGCCAACGCTGCGCATTGTGGCGCACCTGTTTGCGCCTGTGTGCTCTTCCCTTGTGACCCTCCGCCTTGCCCCTCGCTTTTCTTTCCAATCCCGCCATGGCTGCTCGCTCAAGCTGTCCGGCGCCTTGCCGCAAAAGCCTGCTCAATGTCGGCGCATTGGCCGCCCCATTTCCCTGCCACCCGTTGCTTCCGCCGTCGGCAACCTGTCTCCGCGTTGGCCCGCAAACACGCTGAGCCGTGCCATCGGTCCCCCCCCGCCTCCTGCTGCTCAGCCGGTGTCCGTCCTTCGTGCGCTCGCCTGCTGGTCGCCACGCAAATGCGCAGCGGCGCGCCACAGTCCCATTGCTGTTTTGTTCCCAGCCTCAGCCTTTTCTCCATGGCTGCTCTCCTTCACCGCGAGTCATGCAGCGTCATCCCGACTGCTGTCGCACGCGGCGCGCTGCAGTGCCTGTTACCCGCAGTGTGCTCGCCGCTTGCCGTTGGGGTTCCCCTTTGACCTGCCTCCCTCTCCCCTGAAAATGCTTCTCGCATCGTTGCTTCTTATTTCCGGCCGGCAACCTCCCGCGGAAAGGAACCGGGTCCACGCGCTACGTTGCCCAGCGGTCCCTCTGCGCTTCGCCGCGCGACCACCCAGCACTCTCGTTGCTAACTCCGCCTCCCACGCAACTCCACTTCCTCTCCACGTGCGCGCAAGATAAATGTGTGCTTCTTTTTCGCTTTGGCTTTCTCCCGCTCGACCGCCTTGTCTCACTCCCTCGCCTACGGGTGGCTTTGAGAACCTGTCCTAATCGCGTCGGCCTGCCGGGTGTGTTTGCGCCGCCGTTGTTAGCTTCTCTCGCCACACCCTCCGCACGCTTCACTCTACGCTCTTCAGCGTCTCGCGGCCGGTCGTCGGCTGTACTGCCTTCCCACCTGCGTGTTGCCGCACCCACACGACTCCGTCAAGTCTGCTTTCGCTCAGACCGCGCTCGCATGCGGCCAGTGCCAGGTCCCGCTCGCCGCTCAAGCACTTCATTGTCCCTGTTCCTTCCTTTCATCTCCCCGCTGTTTCCAGCTTATTGGCCTCAATTCAATGTTCGCTGCTTCGTCACCGCGCGCCCGTGCCCAAGCGCGCACTTCAAGTTGCAGGCGGTAGGTGCGGGCCACCGCAGTGACACACGGCCGTCGATCCACATCCTGATCACGGCGTCACCCACCGCTGGCGCGTACTGATGTGTCTTTTCGCCTTCGCGATCCGCGAGGCCTGCTTATGCCACTGCGCTTGCTCTCTCTCGCGGATGAGCATTCGGCAGCAATGGCACGAGGCACTTCCGCGTTGCGGGCACCCCCACATAGACCTGCCCCTGGCTCACCCTCTTCGCGTCGGGCGCAAGTGTGGCTCTCCTTCCTGCGCGTGCGCGTCGTGGCTCTGCACGCCATCGCCGCACCTTCTCTTGTCGTCGCCGTCGCGCGCACGGGGAAAAACCTTCGCCTGGCACTGCCCATGGCTTGGCGTGGCACGGCGCCCGACACGCACTCGCCCATCCGCCGCAGCTGCGCCGCGCCTTCTGTCGCGGCAAAGCGCATAAGCAGGTCCCTGTGCCGCGCTGCATTCCGCCCGCCCATGTGTGCGGGCCGTGGACCACCTCTGCGTCCCCGTTGAGCGCGTGCCCGGCGAGCACCGCGACCCGGCGGGCGCCCGCCACACGTCTGCACTCGAGCGCGGCATGCAGCCTCGTCGCCTCCACTTCTGCCCCCAGCGCAGGATGCGCTCTGCGCTGCCGCACTCTGACCGTGCTCCGGCAGGGAATAGAGCTTCTTCTGCCTGCGCCGTGCTGTCCGCCCAGCCGTGCGTAAGCGCGGGCGGAGACCGGCGTCGGCTCACGCGCGGCGCGAGGCGGGCCTGCGCAGAGTGCGGTGTTCCCTCGGCGCGTCGCAACCAGCTGTGCGCGTTCGGCTGCCGGGTCTGCGCGCTCGTGCGGCTGCGTCCCGCACGCCTGTTGGTCGAACCTTCTCCGGCGCTCCGCACGCCGGGCGCGCTCTCGTCGACAGGCACCGGATGTGAGAGCTCACAGGGGGAGCCGTCCTGGCGTCCGCGGCGCCGCGACGCCTGCGTTCCGGACTGCGCGGCGCTTCTTTCCGTCACGGCGCCATGGCCGTCGCTCGCCCAGCCAAGCGGCGGGCCACGGGACGGTGCGGCGTGCGCTGCTGTGCAAGCGGAGGTCGGACGCTGGCACACGACGCTCAACGGCGCTGCGGCTGCAAGCGACCCGCGTCGCCTGGCTTCGGCAAGTGGGCGGCGTCGGCGAAGCGCACTGTGTGCATCGCGCCCGTCGCGTTCGCGCGCGCCGACAACGCGCACGGTGAAGGCAGGCGCGCGGTGCGGCGGACGAGGTCGCGCGCACGGACAGCCACGCCGCCGTCACAGTACAGAACGGGAGGCGGCAGCAGTTGGTTCGTGCCGATTGTGCGAAGCGAATAGCGGGCTGAAAGCGTTGGACGTTGGGGAGGAGGCACGCAACAGGACACGCTTGCCGGCGCCACGGAAAGCGGACAGGACGCGCGAGGAAGGGCTGCGCCGCGCGGCACGGGAACGCAGGCGACGTTGCGTGGACGCCGTCGGGCGGCGCGGCCGCAACAAAGCAACGGCGGTCCGCGAGCGCACAACACACACCCGCGCTGACACCGCAGGGCAAGAAAGGACGGAGGCAGCGACGCACCGAGGAAGCGCACACGCAGACGCAGCTGGGGAGTGGGAAGGGGACGCGTGGAATGTGCACCGGGTCGTGGGGTGGGAGCCTCGGCACACAGCTTGGGCGCAGGAAGGCGGTGGCGCCAACCTGCAATGGACAACACGGGGGGAAGAAGAGGGTGCAGAGGAACACTGTGGAGAGTTGTGCACAAAGGGTCGGTGAAAATGCAGCGAGTGGCGCTGAGTGCGATGCTCGCGTGCGGCCTCGCGCTGGCGCTCGCGTCCTTGCCGGCATTGGCGAGCAACGGGCAGGGGAAGGCACTCTCTGAGGACAAGGTGGCGGATGTCTGCAAGCTTTCGGCACTGCTGAAGAAGATGAGCTTGGAGGCCAAAAAACTGGGGAGTGTGGCGACACTGGCCACGGGCTTCGAGGCAAGCGCGGCGGAGGAAGACATGCACGTGATGCGGGAGGCGCTGGGCAGCGCGGCACGGCTACTAAGACGCAGAGCCAGGAGAGACGCAGACACACGGAACGAGACGCAGGCACGGGAGATGGCGGAGCGGGTTGTGCGCCTGCACGAAGCGGAGCAAACGAAGGCACTCGCAGCGCAGCTGGCGGAAAACGTCAGGCAGCGCACGGCACTCACCGCCGCCGCGATAGACAGCTGGATAAAAACATTCGCAGCTAATTTCCAAGGCTCAAATGTGGCGTGCATCGTCGCGCAGAGTGGCGCGGGAAACGGAAAAGAGCAGGCAGAAAGGTTCGCCACAACGGACACACAAGCAGGCGGGTGCGCCGCCACAGCAGACAAGGTAGCAACGGCAATGCTGCCAGAGCAAAAGATGCCGACACAAGATAATGAATGGCAGCAGGCAATCACCGCCGCGCAAGCATCGAAACGTGACATGCTAGTCGGCAGCGAGAGCACTACGAAATGCACTCTCACAGCAGGCACTGCAAACAGCTACGCCGGAGCCGCCGCGGACGCCACACAGCCATGGGGCTTCTTCTGGCAACTCACTGGACACAGCACATCAAGCAGGATCGAACTCAAATGGTCAGACGCACACCAAGACGCAGGCACAGAAAAAACGAAAAGCGAGGACGCGCTGAACGAAATGTGGCTGAACTTCAAGCAGCTCAAGGAAACGCACCGACAAATAATCAACGCGTGCAACGGTCAAGCAAAAGGCGCGCCAGCGGAAGCACCAGCAGCGCAGCAACTTTGCGGCGACGAAAACAGGAACATGCGCCTCGCCATAGCGAAAAAGGTCATGGCGGAAGACGCCAGCGACGAGGCGCACAGGGCACAGCGCGACGCTCACATAGAGCAGGAAGCGAGGACACAGGAAAACGCAAGCACGCAAAAGGACGCAGCACAGGGAGGCGAAGCAACGCAACAGAACAAGCAGGGAGGACACAAGGGACCAGCACCGCAGACACGCACAGCAGCGAGCGAGAGCGCAGCGAAAGACAGCAGCTGCCGGCAACAAGCACGCGGCGCAGCAGCGACTCTTGTCGCGTTTCTTGCGGGAGCCAGGCAGCGAAAGCACGCACACGAATGAGAAACGGCACCAGCCAGCAGCCAAGCCAACAGGCAATGTCGACCCGGCTTTCGGCAAAGCAAAAGCGCGAGACACGCGAAGGTCGACAAAGCGACACCGTGCACTCGAGCAACGGGAAATGAACCGCAACAAAAAAGGACATGGCAAGGAAGAAGAAAGAGGAGCGTCGCGGCGTCTCGGTTACGTGCCCGTGCATGTCGGCTTTTGCTTGACGGTGCGTTGTCTACTTGGCTGGCTTCTTCTGCGCGCGGTGACCGTCGATACGTGCACGCGCGCTTACACTCTTATACTTGTTTACTTTCTTGACTTTTCTGACTTTTCTGACTATTTTTGACACCTCGGCGCGTCAGAAGGTTGCGGGAAAGAAAGACACTTGATGAGCGCGGAAAGGGCACAGCGCGCGAAGCGACAGGGACACTGGGAGAAAGAAAACGAGCACATGCGAAGCGAAGCTTGTGCACGGTCTTTCTGGGAAGCAATGCGCGCCGCGGGACAATCAGCAGAAGAGCCAGGGAAAAGCAGACAGGCTGCCAGAATAACAGAAACATCTCACCTTGCAGAGTGAAAGCGAAGACAAAAGGAAAAAAGGCACGAGAGAAAACAGACAGGCAGCGAGGAACAAGGACACAGCAAAAAATAACACAAGGACCAAAGGAAAACACCGCAGGCAAACCAGACATAAAAAGTAAGTGACGCGCAGGGGACAAGGCAACAAGGAAGATTTTGCAGCAAGAACAAATAAAAAAAATAAATACACGCACACCAAAATAAATAAAGTGCAGGCCAAAATTAAGATAAAACAAAAAACACAAAGACAACAAAAAACAAAAAGCAAAAAACAGAAACAGCATAGGGACAGGCACTTCAGAGACACAATGCCAGAAAAAAAGACAGAAAAAGAGAAAAAACAAAGAGAGAAAAAAAAAGAAAAATACACAAGACTCAACAAATGAGCAACGCAAACAGGAATGAAAGAGGCAACAAATCGGAGGAAAAAATAAAAAAAATAAAAAAAAAGGAAACAGAAAAATAACCATGGCAAAGTAAAAATTAAAAATAAAAAACAATAGAGATGAAAAAGCCAAAAAATAAAAAAAAGAAATTAAATAACTCACAATTTTTCAAAAAAAAATATAGAAAAGAAAAAAATTATTCGTTGGTCTCAAAATAATTTCGTATTTTTTTGTGTTCGCACGAAACTGTTTTTAAAAATGGAAAAGCACGTTCTATTCCATTTCATTTCTCTTGCGCAGGTTCTTTCGTCTATCTTTACTGAAAAAAAAAAACAAAAACGCAGGGAGAAAGAAAAACCTCTCGCTCTTTTTTCATGTGTACTTTACCCGCTTTCAACCGTCTTGAAAAAAACAAGTAAATCAATAAAGAGATTCTCCTCGTCGAAAACACAATTGTTCCACCCGCCCCGCTCGACACCCAACCTTTTGCGAACACTGTAGACACTTTCATCCACTATCATCGACTATCAATTGCAAGAACAGAAAACAATTACTTTTCAAGCTGCTGCACCTTATTGTCGTCGGCATTGTTTTAACCACGCTGTCACCGCCCTTCCTGCTTGACATTCTTTCACTGCGTTTTTCTTATGGCTTCACTGCCTTGTCCCGATTCAGTGCTCGCACACTTTTGCACTTTCCAAGACGAGCTGTTTGCCTGTACAAGAATCTTGCCGCCTGTGCCGCATAACGGTAAGGCGCTTGAGCCTGAACAAAACCACTGCTTTCCGCCTCGCCTTCCAGACCTGTGGACCTTCCCGTTTCGCGCCTCTTTGCATTTTGCGTTTTTGTTCCTTCCAGTGACACTTTTGCTGGCTCGTTCTCCTCCATCTGCCTCCTCCCAGCTCTTCCGTGCGTTGTCCCTTGACCCTCGCACCTCGTCACATTCCCTGTTGCTTTGACCAAAGCGTCGCGCGACGAGCCTCAAGGCTTAATGCCGTGCAACCTTTTTTCCTTCACTCTGCGTGGTCGCGTCGCGAACTGCAGCGCTAACGTCGCTGCACAGCACCATCCCCGTTCGCTGCTTTTTCTCGTCTTGCACAGCCCAAACCGTTCACACTGTCACCTTCCACGCCACGGTCTCCTTTGGTGTCATGGCTCGCAAGGTCGCGCCCTTCCACAACGCGCTCCACCGCCTCCATCGCGTGTCCGCTTTGGCACTTTCCAAAAACAGCGCCAACAATCGCGTCCCTTCGACTCGCCGCGTCGCTCCATGCTCCTCTCTCCGCTCTGTTTCCCTGCAAAAACAAAACCTCCTTTTACACGCCACAACCCCTGTCTGTCCTTTTCATTCCCTCCAACCGCACAGAATCGCCAAGCAAAACCACGTTCCCAATTGTCTGCGCTTTCACGCCGCAAGCGCAAAAACTATGCAAAAACCTGCACTCTTTCCCGCGCTCCATACAGGTCTCGCAATTAACTTTCGTTCAGTCTCCCCTGGCTCCCTGTCTCCCCCCTTCTTCTGCCTTTTTTCCTTCGTCAGTCGCCTTTCCCTCTCATCACAAAAAACAAATCCCCAAGTTCCGTGTTCGGCCCTGCTCTAGCAAGGCGTGCAAGTCAACGCTTCCTCCCTCGCTCCGCTAACAAGCCTTTCCTCCCTTCTTCCCTGCCGCTGCCGCTTCACCACTATTGGCTTCTGTCGCTTTCCAACGAGACCTTCTATCACCTCGCTCGCCGCTGCGCCACCGTGTCTGCGCATCCCTCTCCTCACGACCACCTTCGCTCCACCGTCTCTTTCTCCTTCCTGCCCAATGGTTTCGTCCCCACTTTGCAACCACCGTCCGGTGTGCTCCCTCCACTCAACCTCTGCGCTTTTCGCTACTCCACTCACAATTTTTCGCATCACCCCGCTTCGCGCCAAACAACTCAGCAAACGCCAAGCAATAGCGTCCACTTGCTCCACCGCTGTCTCGCTGCCTTCATTGTGTTTGTCTCGCAAAAGGCGCCGCTCCTTTCAGCGACCCTCCCCGATGCCGTCTCCTCTCCACGCTTCGTTCTCGCACTCCTCACAAAAAAGTCCCACAGTGCAGTGCGCCGCTCTCCTCCTCGGCCAAAAAAGAACTGTGTCATTGCCGCTGATCGCCCTCTGTTCACTCCGCCACTCACCAAAAGTACCACGCCGCTGTCCCGCTTTTCGCTCGATCGGTCGCCCTGTCTTATATTCGTGCAATTTTCTCGCATTTCTTTCGACGACGTTTTCCCTATGCAAAGCTTTGCCGGCTGCATTGTCCGCAGACCGCTCCGACCGCCTTGTTCACTCATCTCCTCCGCCAGCTCCTCTGTCCAGCCACCTTCCCCAGCGGCGTGTCCTCAAGCAACCTCCAAGTTCTCTGTGCTATCCCGCTTCCCATGCTGTTCGCCGGCGCCCGCCTTCGCCACCTTTTTGTTGCTTCCCTGCTCTCCCTGGTGCTCGCCTCCCCAACATCGTCTTCGCCCTCCAACTCCGCGTCCACTTTTCCCCCATCCCCGTCATTTCGGCCAGTGCTTGCTCCCTGCGACTTGGCTTGCGTTCCCTGCACTGCCCGCTAGCCTCTCTACCATTCGGTCCTTATCCTTGCTCCCAATGTCCCCACCTCACCGCTTGTGTCGCGTCTTTCCGCTGCGTGCTGCAAAGCGCGCCGTGCCTTGTCCACACTATGCCCTGTCGCGATCAGCCCTGCTCTTCTTCGGTCTGCCGATGCCCGTGGTACCTGTTGCGCAGTTGTGTCTGCCCCACGCTTCCTTGCACAGCTTTGCGTCCCACACGCGCAAACTGCGCGTCCGCTTGCTTGCCTTCCGCCCCTGTTTCTCTCCTCGCCTTCGCCCATCCCGCGTCTCGCCTACCCTCCAAATGTCTACGTGCCGTCGCACGGGTCGGCTACCTCCATGTCCGTCCATTCTGCTTCCATGCCTCTTTCTGCGTCACCACGTCCAAGCTCTCCGACGCGCCTTGCCTTCAGTGCACGTCTCGTCATTGCTCCGCCACGGCAAGCCACTTACGACGCTTCGCTGTTTCCCGTCCCCCCCTTGTCTCTCCATGCCCGTGTGTCACACTGCATGCAGGCGCGCGTCACCTTCCTCCCCAAGCATCTCTCGCGTGCCCAACCGCTGAGTATTGTCTACCGCCTTGTGCTTTGTTTTCATGTGCCTCATAACAACCAAGCGTGCCATTCGTTGGCTTCGTCATTGCCAATGCAATGCTTTGTTCTGCTTCTGGACCGCTGCGGTCTGACTGCACTGTGTCCCATTTTCCCCGCATCTGCTGCGTTAGCTGTGCCCTCCCGACTTCCCGTGCGATGGCGTCCCTAAACTGTCCCCCGCTCGCCACGCCTTCTCTGCCCATCGTGCTCCCATCGCGTCATCGCGCGGTGCGCTCACACGCACTCTGCTTACCGTCCTGCTTGCTTCCTCTTCCGTCTCGCCGTCTGTAAGGCATCTTCCCATCGCATCCGTCTGGCTCTAAAAGCGCCCGCTTCGCTCAACACAACGGGTGCGATTCGCCCATTTGCGTCCGCCTGGCTTGTCCCCCTCGCAAATCTGCCTCGCGCCTCTAGCACCAAACGCGGGCCTGCACTCGCACCCCTCGTTCGCGTTGCAAGCCACCTCCTGCCGCTTTCTTCAAAGTGCCAACGCCGTCGCTTGCAAAAGCCATCTCGGAGTTTTGCCTTCTGCCCTTTCCGTCCTGGCCTTCACCAACCAGGCATGGCTAGCACTCCACTGCGTTCACCTGCTTTTCCCGTCCTTTCAACCCGCGCTTGGTCAGTGCGCGCTCGTCAACTATCACTTCTCCCTCCCTCTGTGCAGTCCTCAGTCACCGACCGCAAACGCCATAGTTGTACTTTCGTGGCCCGCAACCGTCTTCCTCGGCATCTCTCTCGTTGTCCCTTTCTGCCGTCGTGGCAACCGCTGACTCGTCTCCTGCCTTCGCGCCGCCAACCGTGCTTGCAGCGTCCCCTGCCAACGCTGCGCATTGTGGCGCACCTGCTTGCCCCGCTGTGCTCTTCCCTTGTGACCCTCCGCCTTGCCCCTCGCTTTTCTTTCCAATCCCTCCATGGCTGCTCGCTCAAGCTTTCCTGCGCCTTGCCGCAAAAGCCTGCTCAATGTCGGCGCATTGGCCGCCCCATTTCCCTGCCACCCGTCTCTTCCGCCGTCGGCAACCTGTCTCCTCGTTGGCCCGCAAACACGCTGAGCCGTGCCATCGGTCCCCCCCCGCCTCCTGCTGCTCAGCCGGGCTCCGTCCTTCGTGCGCTCGCCTGCTGGTCGCCACGCAAATGCGCAGCGGCGCGCCACAGTCCCATGTCTGTTTTGTTCCCAGCCTCAGCCGCTTCTCCTCGGCTTCTCTCCTTCACCGCGAGTCATGCATCGTCATCCCGACTGCTGTCGCACGCGGCGCGCTGCAGTGCCTGTTACCCGCAGTGTGCTCGCCGCTTGCCGTTGGGGTTCCCCTTTGACCTGCCTCCCTCTCCCCTGAAAACGCTTCTCGCATCGTTGCTTCTTATTTCCGGCCGGCAACCTCCCGCGGCAAGGAACCGGGTCCACGCGCTACGTTGCCCAGCGGTCCCTCTGCGCTTCGCCGCGCGACCACCCAGCACTCTCGTTGCTAACTCCGCCTCCCACGCAACTCCACTTCCTCTCCACGTGCGCGCAAGATAAATGTGTGCTTCTTTTTCGCTTTGGCTTTCTCCTGCTCGACCGCCTTGTCTCACTCCCTCGCCTACGGGTGGCTTTGAGAACCTGTCCTAAGCGCGTCGGCCTGCCGGGTGTGTTTGCGCCGCCGTTGTTAGCCTCTCTCGCCACACCCTCCGCACGCTTCACTCTACGCTCTTCATCGTCTCGCGGCCGGGTGTCGGCTGTACTGCTTTCCCACCTGCGTGTTGCCGCACCCACACGACTCCGTCAAGTCTGCTTTCGCTCAGACCGCGCTCGCATGCGGCCAGCGCCAGGTCCCGCTCGCCGCTCAAGCACTTCATTGTCCCTGTTCCTTCCTTTCATCTCCCCGCTGTTTCCAGCTTATTGGCCTCAATTCAATGTTCGCTGCTTCGTCACCGCGCGCCCGTGCCCAAGCGCGCACTTCAAGTTGCAGGCGGTAGGTGCGGGCCACCGCAGTGACACACGGCCGTCGATCCACATCCTGATCACGGCGTCACCCACCGCTGGCGCGCGCTGCTGTGTCTTTTCGCCTTCGCGATCCGCGAGGCCTGCTTATGCCACTGCGCTTGCTCTCTCTCGCGGATGAGCATTCGGCAGCAATGGCACGAGGCACTTCCGCGTTGCGGGCACCCCCACATAGACCTGCCCCTGGCTCACCCTCTTCGCGCTGGGCGCAAGTGTGGCTCTCCTTCCTGCGCGTGCGCGTCGTGGCTCTGCACGCCATCGCCGCACCTTCTCTTGTCGTCGCCGTCGCGCGCACGGGGAAAAACCTTCGCCTGGCACTGCCCATGGCTTGGCGTGGCACGGCGCCCGACACGCACTCGCCCATCCGCCGCAGCTGCGCCGCGCCTTCTGTCGCGGCAAAGCGCATAAGCAGGTCCCTGTGCCGCGCTGCATTCCGCCCGCCCATGTGTGCGGGGCGTGGACCACCTCTGCGTCCCCGTTGAGCGCGTGCCCGGCGAGCACCGCGACCCGGCGGGCGCCCGCCACACGTCTGCACTCGAGCGCGGCATGCAGCCTCGTCGCCTCCGCTTCTGCCCCCAGCGCAGGATGCGCTCTGCGCTGCCGCACTCTGACCGTGCTCCGGCATGGAATAGAGCTTCTTCTGCCTGCGCCGTGCTGTCCGCCCAGCCGTGCGTAAGCGCGGGCGGAGACCGGCGTCGGCTCACGCGCGGCGCGAGGCGGGCCTGCGCAGAGTGCGGTGTTCCCTCGGCGCGTCGCAACCAGCTGTGCGCGTTCGGCTGCCGGGTCTGCGCGCTCGTGCGGCTGCGTCCCGCACGCCTGTTGGTCGAACCTTCTCCGGCGCTCCGCACGCCGGGCGCGCTCTCGTCGACAGGCACCGGATGTGAGAGCTCACAGGGGGAGCCGTCCTGGCGTCCGCGGCGCCGCGACGCCTGCGTTCCGGACTGCGCGGCGCTTCTTTCCGTCACGGCGCCATGGCCGTCGCTCGCCCAGCCAAGCGGCGGGCCACGGGACGGTGCGGCGTGCGCTGCTGTGCAAGCGGAGGGCGGACGCTGGCACACGACGCTCAACGGCGCTGCGGCTGCAAGCGACCCGCGTCGCTTGGCTTCGGCAAGTGGGCGGCGTCGGCGAAGCGCACTGTGTGCATCGCGCCCGTCGCGTTCGCGCGCGCCGACAACGCGCACGGTGAAGGCAGGCGTGCGGTGCGGCGGACGAGGTCGCGCGCACGGACAGCCACGCCGCCGTCACAGTACAGAACGGGAGGCGGCAGCAGTTGGTTCGTGCCGATTGTGCGAAGCGAATAGCGGGCTGAAAGCGTTGGACGTTGGGGAGGAGGCACGCAACAGGACACGCTTGCCGGCGCCACGGAAAGCGGACAGGACGCGCGAGGAAGGGCTGCGCCGCGCGGCACGGGAACGCAGGCGACGTTGCGTGGACGCCGTCGGGCGGCGCGGCCGCAACAAAGCAACGGCGGTCCGCGAGCGCACAACACACACCCGCGCTGACACCGCAGGGCAAGAAAGGACGGAGGCAGCGACGCACCGAGGAGGCGCACACGCAGACGCAGCTGGGGAGTGGGAAGGGGACGCGTGGAATGTGCACCGGGTCGTGGGGTGGGAGCCTCGGCACACAGCTTGGGCGCAGGAAGGCGGTGGCGCCAACCTGCAATGGACAACACGGGGGGAAGAAGAGGGCGCAGAGGAACACTGTGGAGAGTTGTGCACAAAGGGTCGGTGAAAATGCAGCGAGTGGCGCTGAGTGCGATGCTCGCGTGCGGCCTCGCGCTGGCGCTCGCGTCCTTGCCGGCATTGGCGAGCAACGGGCAGGGGAAGGCACTCTCTGAGGACAAGGTGGCGGATGTCTGCAAGCTTTCGGCACTGCTGAAGAAGATGAGCTTGGAGGCCAAAAAACTGGGGAGTGTGGCGACACTGGCCACGGGCTTCGAGGCAGGCGCGGCGGAGGAAGACATGCACGTGATGCGGGAAGCGCTGGGCAGCGCGGCACGGCTACTAAGACGCAGAGCCAGGAGAGGCGCAGACACACGGAACGGGACGCAGGCGAGGGAGTTGGCGGAGCGGGTTGTCCGCCTGCACGAAGCGGACCAAACGAAGGCACTCGCAGCGCAGCTGGCAGAAAACGTCAGGCAGCGCACGGCACTCACCGCCAGCGCGATAGACAGATGGATAAAAACATTCGCAGCTAATTTCCAAGGACCAAACGTGGCGTGCATCGTCGCGGACAGTGGCACGGGAAACGGAAAAGCGCAGGCAGAAAGGTTCGCCACAACGGACAGACAAGCAGGCGGATGCGCCGCCCCGAAAGACAAGGTAGCAACGGCAATGCTGCCACAGCAAAAGATGCCGACAGAAGATAATGAATGGCAGCAGGCAATCACCGCCGCGGAAGCATCGAAACGTGACATGCTAGTCGGCAGCGAGAGCACTACGAAATGCACTCTCACAGCAAGCACTGCAAACAGCTACGCCGGAGCCGCCGCGGACGCCACACAGCCATGGGGCTTCTTCTGGCAACTCACTGGAAGCAGCGAATCAAGCAGCGTCGAACTCAAGTGGTCAGACGCACACCAGGACGCAGGCACAGAAAAAACGAAAAGCGAGGACGCGCTGAACGAAATGTGGCTGCACTTCAAGCAGCTCAAGGAAACGCACCGACAAATAATCAACGCGTGCAACGGTCAAGCAAAAGGCGCGCCAGCGGAAGCACCAGCAGCGCAGCAACTTTGCGGCGACGAAAACAGGAACATGCGCCTCGCCATAGCGAAAAAGGTCATGGCGGAAGACGACAGCGCAGAGGCGCAGAGGGAACAGCGCGCCGCTCGCATAGAGCAAGAAGCGAGGACACAGGAAAACGCAAGCACGCAAAAGGACGCAGCACAGGGCGGCACAGCAACGCAACAGAACAAGCAGGGAGGACACAGGGGACCAGCACCGCAGACACGCACAGCAGCGAGCGAGAAGGCAGCGCAAGACAGCAGCTGCCGGCAACAAGCACGCGGCGCACAAGCGACTCTTGTCGCGTTTCTTGCGGGAGCCAGGAACCGAAAGCACGCACACGAATGAGAAACGGCACCAACCAGCAGCCAAGCCAACAGGCAATGTCGACCCGGCTTTCGGCAAAGCAAAAGCGCGCGACACGCGAAGGCCGCCAAGGCGGTACCGTGCACTCGAGCAACGCGAAATGAACCGCAACAAAAAAGGACATGGCAAGGAAGAAGAAAGAGGAGCGTCGCGGCGTCTCGGTTACGTGCCCGTGCATGTCGGCTTTTGCTTGACGGTGCGTTGTCTACTTGGCTGGCTTCTTCTGCGCGCGGTGACCGTCGATACGTGCACGCGCGCTTACACTCTTATACTTGTTTACTTTCTTGACTTTCTTGACTTTTCTGACTTTTCTGACTTTTGTTGACACCTCGGCGCGTCAGATGGTTGCGGGAAAGAAAGACACTTGATGAGCGCGGAAAGGGCACAGCGCGCGAAGCAACAGGGACACTGGGACACAGAAAACGCGCACATGCGAAGCGAAGCTTGTGCACGGTCTTTCTGGGAAGCAATGCGCGCCGCGGAACAATCAGCAGAAGAGACAGGTAAAAGCAGACAGGCTGCCAGAATAACAGGAAACATCTCACCTTGCAGAGTGAAAGCGAAGACAAAAGGAAGAAAGGCACGAGAGAAAACAGACAGGCACAGAGGAACAAGGACGCAGCAAAAACCAAAACAAGGACCAAAGGAAAACACCGCAGGAAAAATAGACATAAAAAGTAAGTGACGCGCAGGGGACAAGGCAACAAGGAAGATTTTGCAGCAAGAACAAATAAAAAAAATAAATACACGCACACCAAAATAAAGAAAGTGCAGGCCAAAATTAAGATAAAACAAAAAACACAAAGACAACAAAAAACAAAAAGCAAAAAACAGAAACAGCATAGGGACAGGCACTTCAGAGACACAATGCAGAAAAAAGACAGAAAAAGAGAAAAAACAAAGAGAGAAAACAAAAGAAAAATACACAAGACTCAACAAATGAGCAACGCAAACAGGAATGAAAGAGGCAACAAATCGGAGGAAAAAATAAAAAAAATAAAAAAAAGGAAACAGAAAAATAACCATGGCAAAGTAAAAATTAAAAATAAAAACAATAGAGATGAAAAAGCCAAAAATAAAAAAAAGAAAATTAAATAACTCACAATTTTTCAAAAAAAAATATAGAAAAGAAAAAAATTATTCGTTGGTCTCAAAATAATTTCGTATTTTTTTGTGTTCGCACGAAACTGTTTTTAAAAATGGAAAAGCACGTTCTATTCCATTTCATTTCTCTTGCGCATTTTCTTTCGTCTATCTTTACTGAAAAAAAAACAAAAACGCAGGGAGAAAGAAAAACCTCTCGCTCTTTTTTCATGTGTACTTTACCCGCTTTCAACCGTCTTGAAAAAAACAAGTAAATCAATAAAGAGATTCTCCTCGTCGAAAACACAATTGTTCCACCCTTCCCGCTCGACACCCAACCTTTTGCGAACACTGTAGACACTTTCATCCACTATCATCGACTATCAATTGCAAGAACAGAAAACAATTACTTTTCAAGCTGCTGCACCTTATTGTCGTCGGCATTGTTTTAACCACGCTGTCACCGCCCTTCCTGCTTGACATTCTTTCACTGCTTTTTTTCTTATGGCTTCACTGCCTTGTCTCGATTCAGTGCTCGCACACTTTTGCACTTTCCAAGACGAGCTGTTTGCCTGTACAAGAATCTTGCCGCCTGTGCCGCATAACGGTAAGGCGCTTGAGCCTGAACAAAACCACTGCTTTCCGCCTCGCCTTCCAGACCTGTGGACCTTCTCGTTTCGCGCCTCTTTGCATTTTGCGTTTTCGTTCCTTCCAGTGACACTTTTGCTGGCTCGTTCTCCTCCATCTGCCTCCTCCCAGCTCTTCCGTGCGGCGTCCCTTGACCCTCGCACCTCGTCACATTCCCTGTTGCTTTGACCAAAGCGTCGCGCGACGAGCCTCAAGGCTTAATGCCGTGCAACCTTTTTTCCTTCACCCTGCGTGGTCCCGTCGCGAACTGCAGCGCTAACGTCGCTGCACAGCACCATCCCCGTTCGCTGCTTTTTCGCGTCTTGCACAGCCAAACCGTTCACACTGTCACCTTCCACGCCACGGTCTTCTTTGCTGTCATGGCTCGCAAGGTCGCGCCCTTCCACAACGCGCTCCACCGCCTCCATCGGCGTGTCCGCTTTGCCACTTTCCAAAACAGCGCCAACAATCGCGTCCCTTCGACTCGCCGCGTCGCTCCATGCTCCTCTCTCCGCCGTTTCCCTGCAAAAACAAAACCTCCTTTTACACGCCACAACCCCTGTCTGTCCTTTTCATGCCCTCCAACCGCACAGAATCGCCAAGCAAAACCACGTTCCCAATTGTCTGCGCTTTCACGCAGCAAGCGCAAAACTATGCAAAAACCTGCACTCTTTCCCGCGTCCATACAGGTCTCGCAATTAACTTTCGTTCAGTCTCCCCTGGCTCCCTGTCTCCCCCTTCTTCTGCCTTTTTCCTTCGTCAGTCGCCTTTCCCTCTCATCACAAAAACAAATCCCCAAGTTCCGTGTTCGGCCCTGCTCTAGCAAGGCGTGCAAGTCAACGCTTCCCCCCTCGCTCCGCTAACAAGCCTTT